>DWME01001540.1:0-24306 GCA_018244795.1 Parelbella ahira ahira
GTGTAGGCTGTCAGATTTCACACATCTTAGAGCGCATGGAGAATTCAATTTATGCAGGTCTCTGTAGCATGTTTTACTTCACCGTTTTGGTAGTGATCGTTTATTAATTACAATTTGAAACCACTAACCCACCATTTTTTAAGTATCTCATTAGTGGATATACATATTATATACTCTCATTTATAGTATACATTACTTGATAACTGTGGGAGTGTTCTACATTCCTTTGTCTACCTCTTCGGGGATTAGGGGCGCGATGTTACGTGACGGCGGTAGTTTAATAAAATTAGTTCATATATTTAATTGACGTGGGTTGTAGGATAATCCTACGGCTTCTAAGCTGTGCCAATAATGTATGAAGCATAAAGTTTATGTCCAATCTCTGAAACAGGATATCAGTATCATAAGCAATTGCAATAAGTATGAAATACTGCACTAAATCTTAATGTGAGCGCATGAGTACTCAAACAGAGCATAAGGCGGGTAGTTTGCAATACTTTGCGGCGAGGAAACCGTTAACGGGAATTATGGAAGCCATTCTAAGCTAGTATATTTGTAGTTTTCTTCGAGAAGGTTCTTTTATGTGTGTTTTAGGAGCTCTTTAGAAATACTAACACTACTCAACGAACTGGTTAAGTGAATTTTGTAAGTTTTCTAACGGTTACATATATTGAGTTAGACATTGAGTGTCTTTAGATGGGTGGTAGAGTAAGAAAATATCTTAAAGTTTTCGTCACACTTTTTATTCGCGTTATTTTTGTTATACAAAATTTAAAGCGGCATTCTCTACTTTATTTGATATTGTCCTTAAACAATAGCAGATAATTAGATTTTATGACACAGAGTAAACAGCTGGTGTACTACTAATAGTACGGAGGTTATATTACTAAATAATATAGGTAACGTGACGCCTGTAATCCCTGAAGTGGTAGGCAGTGAAGTATAGTAGGTACACTACCACGTTTTACCAGTTACATTTGCGTCTCACCATGGAATATAATTATGGTGAGCCTATTGCCATATACCGGACACAGATTCAGCCTCCAGGTTACTATTTCAAATGTCGACTAAAAATCAAAGTAATATAAATCCAATATTAACCGACTCTTGAATCGAACCCACGATCTCTCAATCGGCCGCTTGCAACCACTCGACCAACAAAGCACTCAGTTGCTGAGCGGTGTATCAGTTATAGTAAATAATATAACATGTATCACTTAAACACGCATTTATCCTTCAGATATAATAATAATATTAACAGCCACATAGATAACTATGTGACGTCATTGTACAGTAACAAAGAAAGTGAACACTAAGCGCGCGTACATAATCGCTAATCAGATTTTGTAATGGCACTTGACCGCGATGACAAATGACCTATATTATAGTTTTATCAGCTACATACATACACATTCATATACATATAAATACACCCATACACACATGTACATGATAGCAATAGTATGATGCGTATGTGTGTGTAACTATCACGAATAGTTTTTAATGATTGTTGTGTTTTAAGTTTGATTTAGATTTTTTATTATATGAAATGCGTTTGTATGTAGGAAGAAAAAGATGAACTTAGAAGAAGCAAAGTAGTCTTTAAGGTTGAGATATTTGGCACTCGATGCCCCTTGCCTACTCCGTAAGGGTTCTGGCGCGGTGATGTAGGTAATAATATTGAAAAAGAATACGCGGTAAATTTTATTTATATGTGTCAGTTCAATTTTAAATACACAAAAGGTGATTGTTTCATGTTATTATTGAAAACCAAAAATATTTAGCAGAAATATGGATATAAGTATTATTATCGGTAGAAGATTTCCTAAATGTAATGAATGGGAAGCTTAGCTTAGAATTCGCTTCTTTGGGCATTTTTTGTGATTCCGCACGATAAGGATTATTTGATGTAGGTACTATAAAAAGAACGTTTTATTTTTTCTAACTTATCGAAAATAGATAATATCGAACATACGAGTATCTTTACGTAACTTATGGTTCCAATCTATTTTCGTATTCTGTTGTTGTGCATTGGACAGAGAAAATTTTACCTTCTACTGGACTAGCTCGTTGGTGCAGTAGTTAGTGAAAGTGTTCAGGGTAGTAGGTTCGCTTCCCACACAGGACAAATGATTGTACTATGAACACAAATACTTGCCCTGTATTCTCATGTAAAAATATTAAAAAAATTAATAAACCGACAGGTTCATTTATCTTCTAAATGACATAAAAAGCTCGTAAAAACACTTCGGCAGTCATTCATCCATGGACTGACCGCGAATGGAAAGAAATCAGCAGCAGTTCAACGACGAAAACCTAACAAGTAGACTGATAGAAAGAGTAACTGTCACAATTACTTTATTTATAATACAGTTCTTTTAAATATAATATTTTTACCCTCACAATATTTATACGAGTTAAACTTATATTCTACTAATTTCTCAGTTTCATTACTGTTATAATCATTATCCACACCTACTCGTATACCTATGTATATGGACACAGCAAAGTACAGAAAGGTCACATTTACAGATAACACTTAACAATTTATTGCGACGAAGGTACCCGTCCTGTAATTTATGGACTATTAAAATTGTATGCGAGTTCTGTTACCCACATCCCTTCGGTAATTACTTAGGTCACAAAGAGTCCGTGTCTCGCATGATCCCTGTAATTGTTTAGGCCATAGCCTCAAACTGGTTATCTGTTCGCCTTTGAATAGCCTATTTCAATATAATAGCCTATAATAAGCTTGGTTTGTGATCGTATTTACTTACGATTGTTAGTGAGCGTTGGTGAAATTACTGTGGTTCGGGGAATTTCATGTCTATGATGTTTGTATACTTTTCTAAGGAATAATTTCTTTATAGTATTTTATTTTATTTTAATTCTTCACAAAGACTTTCAAGGTGTGTGAAGTGTGCCAACCCTCACTTGGCCAGTCTCTCTAACAACGGCGTTGTCACTTCTCATTCTGAGAGGAGACCGGTTTTCTACAGTGGAATGATGAAAGGCGTTGCCGATGAATATTTGGTCTTTATAGTAAGTACATTCATACATGTATATCATTAAGCCACATCCCTTACGGAGTAGACTGAGACCACAAAGTGTTAAATATGTATATCTATCACTCCTCTCACTCTATGTCTTTACGAAATAGTCCTTTTAAATATATATATACTTAAATTGTTTCCTAGTCAAACATGGGTAACCAATAGGAATATATTATAGCTACATTAAACACAAACTGCAGTATTTCAAGAAGTGCAACTGCAATTCCGCGTAACATTTCCGCACCAATGCGTCCGGATACATTCGTGGTAATCCCGCGGCTCCACGTTGACCCAGCTTAGTGTAAACACAGCCCATCTATATTTCGCCTAACTGGGTTGAACGCATAATAAATTTTCATAAAGTAACAAATAAGGTAAATAATGCACGGTAAAAAAAATCATGCGTTCCGTGCCTTAGGTATTGTTGACAGTAATTACCGAAATGCCAAGTGCTTATCTTGCGTTCATTTGGGCGGAATGATGGGTATTTTTATTACAAGTAATTGCTGCTATTACTATTGAAAGAAATACATAAATCGGACTAAGAAAAGAAAGCTTCTAACCAGTAGACAACCATGAAGAAGTATCTGCCACGTGTAGAGTACGAAACATAACTTGCAGTATGTGAAATCTACCTACCTGTTATCTATTCTCTGTAAGAGAACTTAAACCGTTGCATGTGTTTAAGCCTAATGTCGTAACACACTGGTATTCGGGTTATCGCGACAAACGGGACGCGGGAACAATGTTACGTCGGAAAGATGAAAGTTGTTTACATTGCAATAAAGTCTTGTAACCGTGAAATGGCGATTTTTGGTTTACGAGCCACTTTGTTAAACAAGTCAAAGAACTTTGTCGGCGACGCGCAGGAAAGTGATGTAACGGTTTTGGTTTTCATGATATAGGCACCTACAGGTTAAAATGATTGTGAGTGGTTTCTAAAATTTGTAAAATAAGATGATTACAATTCTAATGGCAAGAACACTATATTGTTTTCATTCAAAATCCATATTTATGAACGTTAAATAATTGTTTAGCGAACAAAAATTTACAAGTCATCGTAGTACGTTGGGTATTTCCGCGCGGCAGGTCCCTTATGGGGCAGGCAGAGAGCATCGAGTGTCATATATGTCTATCCATACAGACCTACCGTGCTTCTTCAATCTACCTAACATAATTTTGAGCGTCATATCTATTAGTAAGAAATATTTTTAAAGCAATTGATTTGGTAATAAAAATTTGCCTGTTGTTGAGAAATCATTACGCCTCTTGTCATATAAACGCCGGAAACGTTAGACAGAAGGGAAAACCCATTTCGCAAGCGGAGAAGCTCGTTTTCATTCGTGAATCAAAGCATGATTTTTTTATTTCCGTTTTCCATTTTCCATTGTCGACAAAGTTGGTATAATCAAAGATTGTAATCTGATTGTACTTCAGTAGGCCGCTACGGATAACTAAATTGAAACAATTGAAATCAGTCTGCGCAGAATCTTAAACAGTGAGACGATTTTTGTGAAGATTTTTCAGGTAAAATAAACATGTACTCATACAGTTTATCAAAATTTAGGTACACGTTAATATCTATTGTTTGAATAATCGATTATAATACAATTAATAATTTTTGTTGTCAAATAAATTTTCAATTCAATTTTCATGGAATATATATTTTTTAAACTATGATAACAATGAGCTTAAAGCTAAAGCTTGACTTTTAACTAAAGTAAGTGTCAGGTGTATATTTATTCGATCCGATCCGATACATAGTAGATCCGATTTTTTTAGTTTCCTTTCCGTAGCACCCTTGCCTGGAAAGTGCTCATTCACTTTTGTCTTAAATAAATCCAGGTTATACGAATCGGGGTAAATGAACGCCGGCTGGAGTGATCCATTCACAAGCCAACATCCAAAACTCATTTCACACACAGAAAAATCATGTTGTACCTACATTTGTTCTAGGCAAGACTTGTAAGTGGAACGAACTACATTGTTCTATAATGTAGGAACATTGTTCTATAATGTAAGAACATTGTTCTCAGAATGTGTTGGAAACGAATGGAAATCGGCGCACGGAGGGCTAGGCGGAAACAGTCCAATCGGGGAATGAAAAAAGGTACAATAAACATGTATCTCTTGTGGATTTCCAGAACAACGACATGTGCAGCAAGTCTTAGTGCTGTGTTTGCGAGTATATTGATTGCACACTGCGGATTTTCATTGATTAAGAATGTATTTTCAGTTGCTAAACAGCAATATTGCCACCATATAGTCTGACTTCTTCAATTCCGAGACGTATCAGAGCTTCCATTTTGTCTCAGTGCATAAAACGATGTTAGTAAACTCAAAATATTTTCATACTAATATTTATCCATATATTGATCATTTGTTAGTATTCAACTGTGGTAGTTCACGTGGATTGCTAATGAGTTGCTTTGGATAGAGGGCAGTGTAACTCAATTGACAAAACTTGTTGGTCATTTAAGTACCTCTCGGCTTATGGCTATCAATCTCTGGAGGGCCACTACCGTACGAGAGCTCTCCCGATATGATAGAGATCCGTTAACGTCCGAAATAGCTTCGGATTAGTGTCAGGTCAGCTTATATATTTATTTTAACTACTGGTAAAGGGCAGCTTTTAAAAATGCAATATTTTTCTATCACTATCAAGTTGACGGTCCCAGCGTATATGCGATTGTATGTAGCAATGAGTCTGTACCCAACTTCAAATACGACAATACTAGGTAGTACGTATACCTACTAATATCTATTAGCATCGCTAATCACACTAACAGTCCCTATTTTCGCAGTTTTGTCACCAATTTGATACTAAAAACTAATCTCATAAACATACATGAATGAATAAGAAGAATGATGAATATGGAAGAAGTCTGTAAGGATAGACGTTTTAGACGGTCCGTGCTCTCTGCCAATCCCGTGAAGGTTCTGGTTTGAACACACTCTATAAACAGGACCTAACATTCTTCTTTGCACAGTTTTATTTGAGATCGTTTTATTTTTATTGGCGCTCATTGGGGAGGCCTATGTCCAGCAGTGGACTAAGATAGGCTGATAATGATGATGATGATTTGAGATCGGGTGCTGATCGATATGGATGCCTACAACCACTTGTGACATCTCGTTTTATACGTTCGTTACTTTAAAAATTGAATTCAATTGAACAAATATTTTTTATCTTGTCCATGAATTACATTTTCAAACGCTTACTTACACATTCATAAGTTATTACATTTTAATCATTTAGACATGTCTCCGGTGTCTGCGTAAATTGCTCCCTTTTTAAATATCACTCAGTCACACTAAAATCAGGTATACATATATATATGTAGATATGGTTTACTTTGTCAATCTTAACTGAAACCGCCACTGGGTCAGACCAGTATTTTCGTTTGCGACCAGAGACCGCATTCAGGCTCACTGGCCTCTTTTCGAGTTACACTGATAAACATTCCCGCAAAGCAGTTTAATAATATCATTAAACAGTTTACGGACGTTTTAACGACCCGTAAAGAATTCACAAGGAACCCTACTATTCGCCGTTCTAGCTTGGCTCGGTATAAGAACGTAGCTAAAGTATTTGCTGCACTGCGAAAGTATGGGATATCACTTGTATAAGTAATAAAGGGGTAATGTAAATCTAGTGTTAGATGCCTTCTAGCTACATGGAGCGGCGATATCTGCAAAATGGCTGGCAGCGGTTGGATGCGAAGAGCTGAAGATCGAGCTCAGTGGTGTGCTGTTGAGAGGTCTATGTTCAGCAGTGGACGGGAGTAGGTGGGTGATGATGAAATAATAAAATGGGTTATAAAATACACTGTGTCACTTGCATAGTTACGATAATTATTAACAATTACTATTTAAAATATTCATTTGCGTTTAAATCCTTTTAAACATAACTGTATGTTTTAAAATGACTCATTTAGTATAATTATATAACACGTTTTTTTAATTTAAGACTTTTCTTTGCTTAAGAGGAAATGACAGTTTGCCCATTGATGTAACGTTTATTTAGAAAAGATGACCCAGCTATTGGTGGCTTCGTATATGAAATTTGATACGTGAGAATAAATATAAACAACAGTTCGCAGCTAGATCGATTGATCAAACATTGGTAGTAAGTGTTTGCTTTGACGGATTTCGCTTTAGGTGTTTGTATGTATAACGAAAGCTGCCATACCAATTACTGGTTTTATCCAGTTTTAGGTACAATTGACGCCTCATAACTTCCTATATAATTTATTTATAACTCGCAGTTGGTGTAAAACCGCCATACTTTGAACTAAAATGACGTAAGATCTGGAATTTAGGTCACCATCATCATTATTATTAGTTTCAGTTAGGTTAGATCACTACTGCAATTAAGTTTTCCCTACTGAGTGCCATTGCGCCTTGCTCTTGACCCACATCCAGCTTCTGCTTGCAGTATTTGCAGATCTTATACATGCGGACGATATGTTCTACATACCTACTTCCATTTTACCATAAGTACATATAAACTCTAAAGAAATTTCTCATAACGAAATTTTACTACTCACTTATACTAATATTCGTTATATCCAGCTTCCGGCACTCTTACTAGTCAATCGCTTGAGGTACAACCGATGGCTTACGTTTAGTTAGTTTTACGACTGTCTTGTACCTACTTTCTTGTTTCGTTTTTATTTTTTGGCGCCGTAATTCGATTTACCTTCGCTAGGAAAACTCTTCCATCTTTCGTCTAATTAAAAAATTGTGAACTAATGTTCCAAGTTTAGAAAGATTGTACTATAGTAGAAAAAAACATGTCTACTTTTTGAGAAAATTAGCCACTCGATGTTCTCAGCCTACCCTTAAATGACTCTCGCGAAACGATAACATAATAAAAATTATAAATTCTATAAACCATACATGTACGTAGGTATATCACAGTAATAAAAGTCAACTGCAACAGATAATCAATTCAATATTTACACAACATTACTAAGAAAAGCTGTAAAAACTTTATTACATTTGCGACTCATTTCAATTTAATTAAAATTATGTGATAACTTATTTACAATAATTTTTATAATCATCATAAAATAAATCATTTACTCAGTGTCATAAGCGTCTGTTATCTTTAACATTTATTTGCCTGTTTATGTTTAACGTTATATATTTAACATGTATGTATATAATACATGTTTACTACATATTAATCTTCAATACTTACACAAATCGCTTACGGTCTGACCTGAAAAAAAAGCAAAAATTTGTACTTGCAGAACAATGAAACAAATGTTGCTAATTTTATATGAATTGCGAAGTATCACTATGTTTTATACACCTGTGGAATATATGTTATACATACATACAGATAATTTATACATACATATAGATAATCTTATAATTATGTATACCTACAATAAAATCGATCAGAATTCAAACACATAGCCCTTCACTTGAATTCTGCATATATCAAGACTAAATTCCTCTTTTATATATCTCACGTGATAAGAATCGGACCCGTAACATTCCGAATGATAGACTGATATTAGGATTGTTCTGTCCCTTATATTTGTAAGATACTTGAAATACAATAAAATTTGCAAACATTGTTGTTATTGAACATTGTCATATAAAAAATCATGTCATCATCATCATTATCAGCCTACTCCCGTCCACTGCTGGACATAGGCCTCTGCAATGGCATGCCACTGAGCTCGATCTTCAGCTCTTCGCATCCAACCACTGCCAGCCACTTTGCGTTTATCGCCACTCACGTAGCTCATAAAAAACATGTACCTACAACTTATATTAATAAACATAATGTCATTATTTAAAATAGTATAGGTACCTAAAGCTCAAAATTAGCATAGCATAATAATAATTATTATTATTACAATACGGAACCCGCATTACACAAATACACCTGACGCTTATCTATCCTTTATCGTGCAGTTTCCGCAGTCGTGTTATGACTGAGAGATATCTTCACAGAAGCAACGAAAACGCGCTCGCTAAAGACTGAATGATATCCGTCACAAAGAACGAGCAAACGACCGTTGTAAATAGGACAGCGCGGCTCATCTGGATGGCTGTTATATCTGTGAGCTGTTTGTGAACAACGCTCACTGGAACAGTGAGACGTTCCTAAGTATCCAATGTGAGGAACATTGGGAATTTATTATACCATAAACGTACGTAAAACGTAACATCACGCCTGTAATCCCCGAACAGGTAGGCAGAGAACTGTAGTACACTCCCACGTTTCAGCCGTTACGTTTACATCAAGGTATAGGTGAGCCTATTGCCATACAGCAACTATTCCAGGGTTCTATCCATTTTCCCTGCACAGGTATATACCAGTGCAGAAAAAATGGTTGCAAATACCTTTGATAAAAATAAATTAATTTTAATATATTCGACTAATGTGCTGAAATATAATCTTAAAAGTTACGTTATGTTATAAAATAGAAATATAGATATATTCAGATATTATTCTACAGTTACTAAATACGCATCTATATGGTCACTGATGTTATTTAGAAACTGACAGAACATGAATTTAAATTCATAACTATTAAAAATAATATATAAACAAATCACAGCGTAGTTTGTGTTACAAAACACAAGGGAAGACATGGCTGTTATGTTCGCAGTTGTCTGTGGGAACGCCCAAGTGTTCGGCTCGCGGGAAATGCACGCCGAAATTTTCACCACGCTTCTATATTTAACCTTCCGGATACACCAACTTCAGTTATCTCTCACAAGTCGGAAATTTGCGGAAAATAAAAAAGTTTTACTTGATTAGGGTAGATAATTACTTGTCTTGATACAAAACTATAAGCGTAAGTATATAAATTTTGAATTGCCAAAAATAAAAAGTACAAGAGTTCCAATTTAGCAGTCGGTGCTTTCTGCTTACCTTGTAAAGGATCTGACTTGATAGTATAAGAATAATAATATTAACGATGTTTCATTTTAATATTTAGTTCGACAACATCTTTTGCTATCTTCATGTATCAAATGGCACAGTCAACCGAAAATAGTTGTCATGCGTTCATATGTCAGGTGATTCATAGTGCTTCAGGAGAGAACAGTTTTATTTTGATGTTCATGTGACTGCAGATATATTACTTGAGAAGTGAAAAATCCTTTTCTATCGTAAATGTAGGTAGTAATGACGCTGTAGACTGAAAATAGTTGTCTCACGTTTAGGCGTTAGCTGATTCATACGACTTGAAGAGGAAGTAGCTTTATTCTGATGTTCATTATGGCAGTAATATCGCGCCTGTAATCCCCGTAGGGGTAGGCAGAAGAGTGTAACTCCCACGTTTCACCAGTTGCGTTTAAGTTGCAAGGAATAGATGGTGATTTATTTATACGTATTTATTTATTTGAATAGTGAAAAATCTTTTATTTTCTGTCTAGATAGTAATGACACAGTAGACCGAACACATGTTACTATTTCAAAAGTCAGGTGATTCACGTTACTTCAAGAGGACGTAGACATTTTATTGTGACGTGCACATGACTAATGAATTATTGTTTGAGAAATGAATTATGAAGGTTTTGATAGTAATAACCGATAGACATCTCTGTTGTTGTAAGTAAAATAATATGTCATTTACTATGATCTCATTGTAACCGTAACTGGTTTGATGCTGGTCGATAGAATACATGTGCAATTAGATTAAACACACTTATGAGTATATGCGACGCTGATCTTAATAAACGAGCTGCTGTCACGTATTGTTATGATTTGATTTATTGATTTGAAAATTAAATACGTGTACTGAATACAATAGACTTTACTTTCAGGTTTTCTCTCGAATTCAAATGTCATGTATGCGACGTTCGTGATAATGATGAGATAGATAAGACTAATGAGATTGTGTAGAAAATAAATTTTAAAATATATTTAGACGTATACGCGGTCTAGTTATTTCGTTTATTTGTTAAAATACGAGTAAAACGAGTTGGCAGACAGAAATAATATAACTATTAAACATTCTCTGCCCTCATCACTTTAAATAAATATATCAACGATAAAATTATGTCCCCAGCAAATCTTCAATAAAATCACGATTTTATGCCCGACGCTGGTCACGTCCAGTTAATAAAATTATCAGACAGCATACTGTACAGTTAATTCTGTATTTATTTAGTGTAATATCTCAGCGAAATAACAGTAACCTAGTATAATAGAGGTATTTCCGCGAGATCAAAATTTAATAGTGATTGTGAAGTACCTAGTAAATCAGCAGTCACATTTACCCTTTGAGCTGAAATGTCACGGGTTGTACGAATTTAGAGCATCAGTTTCGCCGTGTCTAGCCCACTTTGCACTCGAAATTAGATCGGATGCGAGACGTGAATCATCAAGCCAATTAGGACTCATTCAGTTCCGTTGGCCGCCATTAATGCTTAAATTAATTGATTTTTTGCGAAATTTATTCCTCAGTCGCTTTCATCTAATCATGGACTATCAGTATATGTAGATACTCATTGGTAATTTATAATATTCAGAGCATAAAGTTCAGTTTTATTATTTATAATTATGCTTACACATATTAAACCAAAATAGAAGATGCTTCTACCGTTTAATATAATGATTTTAAGTACTTACTGTTGCCGATTATTTTCCGTCCTTCGTGAATGTTATTTGAAATCAGATACTAGAAACTGCGGTGACATTTCTGCAATGTTTACTATATGAAACATGTACTTGTATTCTGCTAGATGACAATTTCGCTATTTTATTTTCATCACATTTAACTATATAAAAGTAATAATCGACGATTATTCTAATTTTGCTTTCAAAATCAAGTAAAGTACGGTAGTTAGTAATTAAATAGTGAATTTTACCTTTTGAGTGCACATGTTAAACGTTTCCGAATTCAGAGCGTCGGTTGTAAGCGCACTTTGCACTGGAAATTAGATCGGATGCGACATGTGATTCATCGCGGTAAGCCAATTAGGATCGCAGGCTTCCGTTTCGGTTCGAACTTATTTTAGGTGCACACTTTTTTATCAACTTAATACTTTCGTTTTTTTCTCATCAATAACTGTTTTACTTTCATCTATCTCATCTTTCTCATCATATCTCTTTCATCTATGTATTTTAGCTATCTGTAAAGTTCTAAATATTTTTATACTTACAGACCTACCATGCTTCTTCATCTCATCAATCATTCTTATTCATATTCTTGTCTTATCAGTTTTTTATTCATTCTCCTCGTAGTTGTATTAGTTATTTTAATTAACAGCTCTCCGACATAAGACTGGGCAAAGAAAACCATGAAATTCATTGCTCTGTTCTTTAAAATGAGTGTTATTCTGCGGCTTGTTGTTCGTATCTACCCTCACTTAGCATCATTAAATTATTCGAAATTCAAACCATCGTGACCATGAGCGAAATAGAATGATAATTTTCCAGAAAATTTGGTGATATTTGTTTTCGTCGCCCTGTCAGGGGCCGTACCAAAAAGACAGTAATTTTCGACATCGACAGACAGACGGGCCATTTATCAAAACGAATTTACTCAGTTTCTCGGCTCCTTTTTGTTTGAGTGTTTTTCTTCCATTAGCACTTCGGAATTTCGCTACCAGGAAAGTATTACTGAGAAGTAATAACGCACATTGTGTTACGACGTCTCGTCTAAATAACGAATGAACGAAAGGGACGCCAACGTCAAGCGTCTCACCGTAAATAATAATTACTGCTGGTTGTAAGCGGCTTATGATTCTGTGATTTGTATAATTCGACTATTTTACATAGGAAAAAAAGATACTTTTTAAAATAACTACGCAATAATTAAGGTGCTTAGGAAGTATTCGTGATGATGATGTTAAGCTTTAAGACGATAGTAAAACAGTAAGCTTACTTTGCTATAAAAATGTAACTACTTGTATTGTGTATCATGTATTTATTTATTACGTAATATTTATTATAAATATAGATGTATCACGTTAGTTCCTTAATTATAAGAATATTAGGTACTCGGTGTTCCGTGCCTAACATCGTGAGGATACTGAGAGGATATTATATTCATAATAATAATAATTCATCATCATCATCGTCAGCCTCTTGATGTCTACTGCTGGACATAGGCCTCCTCCAATCGGCGCTACTCTTATATAAAGTAATAATAAACATATCGTCATTTATTCCACTTATACTCATGGTTGTATATGTACCGGCTTAACTCACGTATGTTTTTCGGGATGGCCCGACTAGTTAGAATATTTTAAAGATTACGAAACAAATTCCCATTCGTACCTTTAATTGGATTCAAAATGTTATGGGATGTCTTTATCCTGTATAGGAAATAGTAACCATTTTTCATAATAAGTTATTCATAAAATGCCAAAAACATGGTTTGGGATAAAATGAAACACTATAATTTATCATCGGAACACCCATTCCTTTCGTGCCAGTAAGTGTGACAAGGACAGATACATATAGAGTATGTGCCCTGTGAAATTTCAGGTCAGACAGATGATATGGATTAATGGGTGAAAACTACACGAATGTGAGTAGATCGAAACTAAAAGTAGGAAATGTTCAATTTTGTTGATAGCTTTTCTGGGAACCTGATTGCTTATTATAATTTACTATGGCGTTTACAGTTGAATCCGCGAAATCCACAAAGACATCTAGCAAAATACATTATGGTTATAAAATACATCAATGTGTGAGTTAGAGGATCACAGAAACTAGGGGGAGTTTTTTTCGTACTTTTGCGTCAGTTTAAGTTTACATTGAAGCAGTGTGTGTCTACGCCTAATTGTCTTCTAAACATCGTCAGTAGCTCTGGATTGTATCGATTGAGCCGTGGTCTTGATATACGAGTAAGTAGCTAGACGCTTTGTTTCTTGAACCGTAAAATATTTGTGGTGTAGTGTTCTCAATGTCTCTGTCTCAGTGAATTTGAGTCTAGATAGTTGATGAAGATTTGAAATTTGTTGTGCTAATATCGAAATAAATTAAAACATAACATCACGCCTATAATTTATTTGAAGACGGTTAAAGTATGTACCTACTTAAATTTTTTTCTCAATAAATTTCTCAGGTGGCGTTTTGGCACCATATTAAAACATAATGATTTTTCTACGGTCGTTTCCTTGCCCTTTCCGGAACAAGGAATAGTATTTTATATTCATAATATGATAATATGAAAACCATTTCGGGGCATCAGGTGTACTTAATATCCTTCATAACAGCTAAAAGTTCCACTTATTTGAATGTAAAAGATATTGTAGGCTATGCATTTTTGCGGATATTCATATTTATCATGATTGAGTATCCATATTTATCATGATGGGGGTTCACATTTATCAAAAAAAGGTCCGATAACGTTATTGTTTTATTTTAAATGCCATTGTTTCATTATTTATCATTGTCAGCGTTCGCTATATTTGCAAATATTCATTCATCTAGCCGACACAGAATCTACGAAATGTGTAAATGGTTATAGCTACCCACTTAATCATATAACTAAATTTATTTTAGAAATTTGGGTTACGTTTATAGGTCAGAATCTGAAAATTGATACCTTTTCTTCTAAAAACCATATAAAGTGTATAATATGAGTAACTAACGTAAACACAGAATAGCCGTACATACTAAATATTTAAAAGATTCCAAGGAACGATGACCGGCTGAACGAAAATTACACGAACCGATCGATGCGAGAAGTGAAGGAACCATAAATGCAATAAGCACTTTCTAAGACAAACTTCCTTATTGCGATGTAATTGGCAATGGTATGAAATATAATTTGTCCAATTACATCTAACATGCAGTGGTAATTCATATACTAATAATAGTTTCCATTATTTCATTCATTTATTTCAACGGTCTACTGATGTTCCTTCCTAATCATAGACGCTAAGTGACGGTGACAATTTGTGAAAGGCGTTTCATCATCAATAGCATGTCTATGGTCTATGGTCCATGTAGGGTTCCCCAAAGAGAGTTAGGCATATGGTAGCCAGGGTGGCTGTGCGTGTTGGATATTGCAGTGCAGTTTCTCGCACCATGTCACCATGTCACCTCGACTGATGTTCAGCAGGGAACACCATATTTAAATGAGCTTGTTTTAGGATCCTGAGAGGAACACCGAACTTTAAAACACCTTAACACTTTAAACAAACGTCTAAAATGTGTTACATAAAATCAATACAATAAAACAAAATGTTTGAGCAAGCCTGAGACAATAATTTTTACTTATACACGCGTTATAAAATCACAAGATTTTTAAATAGATGATTGTAAAACATTTTTTATAATTTTAGATGTGTCTTACGACATGGTACACTCATTGTAAGTAATGATCAATTATACAGAAGTGAAGCAGGAACGTACTTCTATATTTAGCTTGAATCCTGAATAAGCCATGAGTATTGCCCCAGTCACGGTGTCTGGGTTTATCGACCTACGGGCATCGTTTGAATAATTTATCCCAATTGCATTCTCATCGACAGTAGCGCATTACTGCATTTATTTTGTTGCAATCCATATCCTGTGCTAAATACTGTATACTGCCAATATCTTATGTATGTTTCTCTGTCTTAGCAAAAGTTGGTATTACAGATAAGGTTATTAATATTACGTTAGATTTGTTCTTAGATTTTTTTTAAATTGTATAATAATTAAAAGTAATATTCTTATGTCCATTCATTAATGCATACGTGAAACCATTTTATGGCAACACTATTTTGTGGTACGGTGTAATATATTTCGGCAGCACGATTATTACTGTTAATTAACTTGTTCTTAGTGTCTACAGCTGTTCAAATACTGAGAAAGTGTGTCATGCTGTACAATGCCAATAATGAAGTCCATATCTTTATGTATGAAGTGAGTGACTGTAGAAGAACCACGCTATGTCTGTAAGGATTGATAATTTGGAACTTGGTGCTATCTGCCTACACCGCAAGAAATCTGATGTGATGATATAATATTAACATTGTTAAATGTTTAGGTATAATCTATTAAGTTTGTCGAATAGTTTTAGCGATGGTGGCTATGTGGCAATATTTAAAACGTTCCAAATATTCTAAAATATAGAGCACGGTTAGTCCGGAACGATTTTTGAAAACATAATGGGCATCTTTCAGCGACCGTATGCAGAATCTCCAAACACAGTCGGATCGGAATGAATTTATGCCTCACTTTAATGGTAACGTCGACATACATGATGAAATTTTAAAAATCTAACGTTCTAAATTCTAGTTCCCTCTTTGAACGTCTTGAATTTTTTTTCCATATTTTTTTTATAATTTTTTTTGTACCTTTAAGACACGAGTTGATTTATGCATTAAGTTTAATTAATAAACATGCGCGCAGCTATATGAATATAAAATAACGAGAAACCAAGAAGAATCATACTCGTACAAGAAGGATGAAAATTACTTTGCTAACCGACATAATTATGATAATCTTCTCAAAGCATGATAACGAGCTTTACATATTTCTAGACTGATATAAACTGCTCCAATTTCTTTGCGTAACTGAAATTAAACTTTCTGAAGTAATTTTACTTCAATGAATATCAATTCTTGTACGTTGGACTGATAATTTAAAGTAATTTACAAGCTGATTCTGATAAGGTTTTCTAATCAAGTTTTACCTTATATTGAAAACTAGTTTCACATAATCACTTAATCTACAACATTGAATTTTATTACACTATACAAACGATACTGCACGTCTAATACTAAACTAGATTTTTTATTGAACTGGAAATTATCAGTAACTTTAGGCGGAAATCTGAAATTTAAATAAGTGCTCAATTTATGTCTTTATTATGTAAAATTTATTTACTTTCCTTTTATATTGAGTAATCTTTGTCCTTTCTCCAAGAATCAATTATGTCTAACAGAAATCCTAAAACATCGATTCAATGCTATCATCTTACGAGTAAGTTGGATTCCTAGAGGAACAGTGTATTTTTCCGAATTAAAAAGTAATCCGATTCACTCTCCAGCCCATATATGATTTTTATGAAAAAAAAACCAACTTAAATCGTATATCTGTCGTTACGTGAAAGAAAGGTGAATGAAATTTCTAACAAACACATTGGAATATATATATTAATGAAGACACAAATCAAACAGACATGGCAATTTAAATGGAATACTTAAATTTTACTACTAGAGCTACTTAAACAAACATAGCTAAAGACATGTCAAAGATTGCACAAAACACATACATATGTTATACCTAAAGAAGCCAAACTTATTAGCAACTGAACTTAGCATCATAAATGAAATTACAACTAAAAATATAGACGAAATGGACAAGAAAACTGTAGATAAAAGAAAAATAATTCACTTTTAATAAAGGGTTGGTGGAAAACATCTATAGAGTTGGATCTTTATGACTTCCTTAATCAAAGCTTTTAATTAAACGAAATTGAAATATCATGACATGTGTCACCGTTTCGTATTTGTTACTGAACTTTGCTTGAACAGCTATTGCATTCATCGCAGTCGAAAAGTCAGATGTGAGTCTATTAAATGTAATTCTAGCGCTGTGTAAGGATCTTTCTATATCTAGGTTGTTTGCTTGGTTAGAATCTTGACCTACAACGTAGCCACACTGTAAAAACACACGTCGTGACACACTTACGTCTGTGATACGGGGCTAGACGTAATCCCACGAACCGTAAAGCTAAATTACATGAGGCTAGACGTTTTCCTACGAACTGTAAGCCTAAGCAGGTTTAGGATTACAGTTAGTAAAATTATTCATTTTTCTTCTAGCGTCATACTGAAAACCATATGCCGTGCTGTATTATTAAGGATTGTCATTCATTAATTCTGTGACTACTTTATAAGTTTTTTAAAATCAAGGTTTTACTCTACCATGGGGTAAGCTGGGAAAGATTATATTGACGCTCATTGGAGGAGATTTATGTCTAGCATTACTGTATCTAGCAATGTACTGAGAAAGTATAATAGGGATGACAATGACGTTGATAATGGTGCTGACGATAACGTTGACGATGATGAGAAAGGCGACCAAACACAGCTAAACGCAGCACTGTGTTACGCAATATTTTTAGATTAACTAAAATCGCACTGTATTAAACGATCGTACTACATATTATCTATAATTTTTATTAAAGTTTTTAAAATATAGAGCAGTACTATTACGAGCGTTAGTTTGTTACACAAGGTACACTAACTATATTCCTCTTTGAAACCAGCTCTTTGAACGAATCGATAATAGTTAATAAGCGATCTTTCCTGTATTACGTTATGTTTACACAAGCTGTTCTGTATACCCGGTCTGGAATGTCCCCCACTAAGTAGTATGCGGCTTTACAAGTGCATCGGACGTAGATTCTTTCATTAATCTTAATAGGGTACTAAGTTTTTCTTTTTTAAAATAAAGTCGTTCCTTTAAATTTATAGAACGTTAAAGAATATGGTTTTCAAGCTTCACATTGCGGCAGAAGTACTGTGTTCAAAAATTGTACGACAAAAGTATTACGATTCTAATGTTGCTCAGAAATTGTAACCGAGCATGCAATTCTTTATCAGAAAATGATAATAATCCTATTAAACTTATCTTGACCGAACTATTTGACACTAATAGTCTCACTTCTACAGTCCTGTTCCAGAACGGTTGCAGATGTCTATAGATGGCAGCGGCCACTTGTGACTGCTGCTTGCTCGTTTCCTATTCTTTCTGTTCCGTATCTATAACTAGCGAGGTGCCTTACATCCATATGAATTGATGTTGAAATGTTGATTAATAATACTCTCTGAGGGTACAGAATTTCGATGATACTCTAACAATGCAGTCCATAAAATTTGATTTATTTAGAATCCTCAAAGAATTCCGCAATTCTATCTTAATCTTTAAGCTCATTCAATTTTTATTTCTTATCTTACTAGTGATTTAATTGAATAGCATTCAAAGCATTTCTTACCGTCTAGTGGAGTTTGTTTGAATAAATTGGAATATTAAAATCTCGTTCAAGAAAACTGTAGCACTAACACTTTTCATGTAAATGAAGGCAAGGAAAGAGTGGATTCATTGTAAGGAGATTTCATTCGATATGAAAGTCGCATTTGAGTGCCTAAACGATAAACAATACAACGCTGACAAAACATTATTCAGACGGAGGAATATTGAAGATAAGCTTTAAAAGAGAATATTAAAGGGACGTGAATTACCATTAAGAATCCATTGGCACTATGCTTAACAACAGTATATCTTGCAAGGGAATCGATTTCCGAACCAAAATATTTTAAAAAATTAAAGTAGATTATCTTTTTGATTCTAAACTATTGCTTTTATTCGTGAGATCTGTGTACCCACGATAACGGAATCCTAGTTTAGTTAGATACACATTAATTTGTTGGGAAGTAAAATTAAAAAAATAGCTCGCTTGGAAGTACATCGTAGTTTACCAAACATTTTGTCCTTAACGTTTTTTACCTTAGCCCAAGTTATTAGCGATTTAATCAAGTTGACTCGTTTAAATTGTTATAGAGCTGTAAAATGCACTAAAATCCAACGAAGTATGAAAGCGAAACTAAACTTAAAATCTTCTAGCACAAGAGCTATAACATGGAGCTGTTCTGTTTGAGAAAATTGAACGTTTATTAAATGCACTAGAGAATTCTCATGTAAATGAAGGTAAAGAAACCCCAACTATGCTGATGGTAGAAAAGATGCTTTCAACAAAGCCTTTGTGGATTTGACGTTAGCAACAATGTATTAAGGCGGACGGAAAAGAGTTGAGAAGAGAAATTACACACGACAATTTAGCGAACAAGAAATTAATTGATGTTTAACATTAACACCTTCATTGCAAAGCGTTTTAGTGTTTTGTCTTTAATGCTTGTTACATTTTCGTGCCCTAAAATTATTTACGTAACTTGTGTCTGTAGGGCTACTAAAATGTTATGTTAGTTTACATTTAGTATCGGCTTTTAAGTATTGTACCTATATCAAAACGCACTTTAGAACGACAGTTTTTTGTTATTAACATACATACGTGGTGATAAAGTTAAAGATATTATTAAAGCAATAGATTCATTAATTAAGCGGTCAAAGAGGAAATTAAACACCTATAGGTAATAATTACAATTTACTCAATTATTTTTTTATTTAAGTCGAGATCCATGTCTAACAATAGAACGATGAAAGGAGTTGATGTTGATGATAAGGACGACGATTCAATTGTATTCCTAAAAGCTATAAATAAACAATCACTGTGTTCGAAACACGTGACTGTTACCTCATAGGCCGAGGACATGTGGAAGACTACGAGTAATGTATACTAAATAAAAGCTAAATAGTCCTACTGTGTCACTAAGTTGACCCCGATGAATGTATGCAAGACAACCATTCGTCTTCTCAGCCGATTCACAGAAAGAAACCTGTTGGCGGCTCGCCAAGTTCTTGCGGTGTTCTTTTACGGTACAATTGCTCGGAAAAGAATTTTAATCTGTTATGCCTCGCCTCACCTTTTTCTCTCCGAATCATTGTTCAACAGTTTATATCGACACAACCTCAATGACCACTTTTTGTTTCACCTGTACCGCCGTAAATGTCTCTCTCTGGTTCGTTTTTGTAATTATCAAGACGCTTGAATGTTGATATCGTCTGAGCGGCATTCGCGACGTTAAATTATACGATACTTATTGCCAGTGTAAAGAAATTCATTCTTGTTTGGTTCAATGAATTCTCTTTAAATCAATGACTTGCATATACAATGCTCGCATCTTTGATTATTTAATTTTTTCTTTACTACCGATATTTTAAAATGTTATGACCAGTATCCTAATGATTTATTACGTAAATTATTATTGTTTTACGCTCATGCCAGGTCCCTTACGGGGCAGATAGATAGCAGCGATTGCCAAATATCTCTAACCTTACTGATCTAACGCTCTTTTTATATTAATTGAATATTATACAAGTATAATATAATTTAAAACCGAAGAGAAGTGTTATTACAAGTTCTGAACGGTAATTACAGACTCAAGTAAATCTCGCCGTAAAATTTACATTACACTCCCGTTTTGGCGGGAAATGAATAGCGTAGTCAATTAGTACTCGGTCTCTAACGAGTGACGGCATTGGTGGCAATTATGTTCCATACAAAAATGGGATTGTTAGGAGTTGCGTACATACAATGATTACGTAGTCCATGTGACTATTGCATTATAAGAAATTTTCTAGGCCGAGGATATATTACTCTTACAAGTGAGTCGTGGGTCTAGTGGTATCTAACCTCACTGCTGTGCGGGGGTTCAATTCCCAACAAGGACAATTATTGTTATAATGATGATAAGTGTTAGTTCTATGTATGGAGGTAAAAACTAAATCTATATAATTAAATGTTCACATATACACATATATAATGTAGTTTATCAGCCATCTGATTACTATGACACAAGCTCTGCGTATACTGGAATCAGATAGCCCTGTGCGGAGATGCTCCAAGATATTTTTTTATTTAATATAAGATACGAGTAGATATGTAATGTTGTGGCTATTGGTGTGTGGTGGCCACCCTTTTATTTTGCGAGACTAGGAGCGGATCTTACCCTACTAGTGGGCTGATGGGAATTTGAGAATAAAGGGATGATTGTTACTTGTCATTAGTGCAACCGACCACATAACATTATTACAGTTTCTCGCAAGTTTCATTTGATTTTAATACAATGGGCTATTTTCTAGAAGCTTCCACGTATAATATTTTCATTTAATATCTATTTGATGTTATCTTTACAGATTGAGCTCAAGTTTTCATTGTAAATTTTTTTTACACTAAAAAGTTTTGTCTAACGCATTCACTTTTTAAAGCTCTAAATAGATATATAATCTGTGGGCTGTACGCGTGTCTCTAACATGTAATCTGTACATAAATAGCTACTAAAATAAACACTGTGTAATTTTTTTTACAATTCCTATTAAGAATAAAGATTCTGATACCTTCAATACATAGAATTTTTATAAAACTAGTTTAACACAGATATTTTTTTTTATTGAAGAAAAAGCACGTGGTATGTACGTATACTCATATATTGCACATTGCTCTCTGCTTACCCTGTCAAAATCTGGTTTATCGATATGATAATAATATAAGTAATAATATCTTCAATGAACGTTGAAAATGTTTATTCCCGGAAGTATACAAAACATTTAAAGCGTCGCAGAGACTTCCTTATACAAACGTCTATCAGACTTCCAAACAAGTACTCGGACAATTTTGTTTCCGTATCACACTGGCTACTGCGACTATATATAGATATTGTTTGCTTTCACTCATCTAGTCGACTTACGATCATCTTCGCTCAGCGATAAACTTTGATCCGGCATAATAGCGTGTCTTACGAATACAGCGTGGCACAAAAATAATTCCATCGGCGTTCGGCTATTTTACGAAAATAGTTCGCTCAAATCTAATGACACACTTAACGGTTAGTTCCTCTTGTTATTTCTAGTTGGTAAGCCGATGTTGTTCTAGGAAATTGTACTACGGGTGGTCTCTCACATAACAAATAATATGATGTATATATATGGAGTTTCGACAAAAGTATGATCTCTGTATACCTGTGTAGTTAGTGGTATATGTGTACGTATGCAGTATAGACAAGTGTCGTTTTAATGCGTAGCTTTGTTTTGTTCATTGACTTATGTTGTGACACCAACAGGTAAATGCTTAACAAGTATTGTGGATTCTTGCGTGATAGACAATTTATTTTATTTTGCTTATAACTGTGAATTTTCTTTGTGTTAATTTCAACTGTGAAAACATCTTTGATTTAGTTTATTAATTATTATTTATTAAATAAGTATGTAAAATATTTTTAAACCTACACATACTAACACATAATAATTACGAAATTGAGATCTTCAAAAAAGCTCTGTTCATACGATACATTTTTCAAAAGTTTAAAATAAAAAAGCTAATAATAAAATATGAAAGATTCCATATTATTTATTCAGTTCATCAATTCAAGTTCGTTTTCATTCGATTCCTTTACGAAATATAATGGTTCTTGTTAATATTATGTGTAGCAACAGAACCTATTAAGAGGAACACTTGACACTGTTTGTGTGTATCTAACACCTACATATTACAAGCAATTATTAGGTTACGAAAGAACTGAAAGCTTATGCCTACGTTCTTTGCCATATAGCTTACAAAGCAATTAGATCTCACCTTTGATCTGCGTGGTATTGTGACCTTTGTAATAGACACTCAGTTTAATAGTCATATTATAATATTTATAGGTAGTTTAGTTATATAGTTATGACATTATTGTCAGGTTTAATAATAAAATGATGTCTTTTTATCATACAAGCAGGTAAGTATTTTAGCAGAAGGTTAATATTTGCAAAATTTTATCTGAAATATTTTTTCCACTAAATCGATATACCTACGAAATATATTACGAAATTATCTTCACATCAAATTCCCTTAGGGTTAGACAGAGGACAGTAAATCGGAATCAGAACATATTCACTTCTCTTAGGTTCTGTAAATATATATGCAACAACTAATAACACTTCTTTAAAAAAGTGAGAGAAAAAAAAGTCTTAAATATCATGAAATTCTACATGAATCGCTGTCGTAACACAAGAACGAGGAAATTGGATAAAAAATTACATTAAGTAAGGGAAAATAACACGAATTTTAAGATTAAATATCATTTATTATAACGATGAAGGAAAACATCATGACGAAACCAACACAATTTAGAGTTTAAAAAATCTCGAACGCGTGGTAAGTCTGCCAAGTCGCACTCGACGAGCGTGGCATACTATGGACTTAATTCCAATTCAGAGAGGAGACCCGTATTCCAACAGTGGAATGATAAAAGAATCGAGAAAAAAGTCGTATTTAACAAACATTATTATGATTCTCATCGCTTATAACAGCTACCGCAAGATTCAATGATATAATCAATCTCTACTGAGAAGTGCCGGTACCATTTATAACAACCGCCGTTAACATAAACAAGAGCCCAATGATAATTAATTGACCCCACTGAATATTCATTACTGGAATTATTTCTACAATACATAAATTGATTTAAACAGAACCGTTCGGGTCGCAAAACTAAGCGTATTAACATAAAATCGTGTAGAATATAATATTTGTGCATGATAAAATTTATTACGATTTATCATATATATTCGTGGGCTTAAGGACTTTAAGCCACAATATTTGAGGGTGACTTGAGTTTATATTATGTATATTTTTTATAGAAATTCCAAAATAAAAATCATCAGCAT
>DWME01001541.1:0-24302 GCA_018244795.1 Parelbella ahira ahira
AATTCAATATGCTACGAATTATATTAATTTTTTTAAAATGTAGTATTAATATAAGCAAATAAATGGAATTCATATCTTACATAAGTTTCTGCCAATCCTCGCGTGACCAGTTTACAATCTCCTCGTTCTATCAGAATACTCGTGTCCAACAGAGGAAGGATAAAAAGGTTGATGACGAAGAAAAGTTATCTGTTTGACATAAATTTCAGTACTACTTCGCGGTTTAGCTTTTATTTAGAAACGATATATTTCGTGATGTTTATTGTACGCATAATAGAGTCGTAAAGTCTGGTATAAATGCACCGGGAAGTCCAATTACATTCACTTAGTGATATTTCTAAAAGTTTAATGAACCGTGATTATGGTTAGTCACGCTACAACCTCGCAGTGCGGATACTATATACATAAACTCGGGCTCAATTTAATTTATTCTATTGATTCACGGTACGGTTCTATTCGACTTTCCTTTTGTTCCATTTTTCACTTGTATTGTCTCAGTATCACGCGGGCAAAGGCCTCTGATGTACTGCTCTACATCTTTTGATTGGTTCATGATGGTACTGTTGATAAATAATAACAATGATTCCAGTCAAACTATTTGTAATTAATTCTCAGCTGGTTCCCTGTTATATACCCTTTTGCAGCAGAGAAATTAATATAAAAATGCAAATGTCATTTTATATGAAATGACAGGCGCGCTTTCTTATATAATCTAGACTAGCATATAAAAGATACGTTTATATACTAATAGTACCATGAATTAGAAGATACCTCCTGGGTATTTAGAGTATCACCCAAAATCCTACATACATATATGTACCTACATATTATATATGACTTTTTAACCACACGCCAATTTTGCTTAACATTGTCCAAGAGTTAAAAGATTTTCTATTAGTTCAAAAACGCGACCAACCATATTATTGAGACATTCTCCAATTATTATTAATCACCTCGTTCTATGAAGTTAATGTATTCAGCATTCAAATATACTCGACAAATTGATTGCTTTATGCAACACATATGAAATATTTTCGCAGTGTATATGTATATGAACATATGTTTGTATACTAGATTCATAAATATATTTATATGTATATGTATACCTATTATGGGGCGCCTAGTGGACGAAATCCGCCCATAATCCGTTTAAATTTTAAGATTGATCTAAATTTATAATGTCAGAATCTAATTGTACCTATTATGTTTAAACGGGTCTTTATCATGATTTACTTTAACGAGCGTACAAATTTACTTTGATTTTCAACTTTCTGACAATGATTTTTAATTGCTATTAATGATTATACAAAAGTCAACACCGTGAGAAAACTTGTACACCTTAGAGTTAAATAAAGGTTTTTTTAAACGTGTGACCTCTACTAACCCGCATTTGGCCAACGTGGCCGACTATGACGATTCTGAGAGGAGACCCCTGTCCAACAGCGGAACAATAAAAGGGCCATAAAATAAACCACCACAAAAACATTGATACGTATAGAAGATTGTAGTAGTAAGATAATGTCGATCAATTGTTTTACAAATTATATTGAACTAAAACTAATATCCATATATCTCAGATATGTATCTCAGATATACATTTCCGATATATATCAGAGTAAGATATTAATTATACCATATATATCAATATTTATGATGGCATTATGAAATTTTGAATAAAAAACAGATAAACTATAAATACTAATGGTTTTATGGTTCATCATATAAGCCAATTATACACAAAGTCTTTGAGTGTTTGAATTATTCATTAATTGAATATTTTTTGTGTTCTACACTTGATTGGACATGATTTGCGATTACCGGCTAGTTCCGCTATGAAGAGGGCGTAATTGTTTATAATCGCCCATCGTGGTCTATAATGGCTGGCGATAGGTGAGTTGCCAGTTTTTCGGGCACTTACCCAGTTACACTTGCCCTGAACATCGCCAGCCATTCGCGACTATTCACTGTCTGGAGAATAGCAAACACATTCAGATGCTTTGCAGTTGTTTTTTAATCGCAAGGCAGTTTAGTAGAAATGGAATGCTAATTTAAGGTTATTAAAATTTATCGAAAGGATCCAGTAATATGAAATTCAAAAAAATAAATATTCAGACATTTTCGTAATGGTACAAGAGAAAAACTATGTACCCAGTCCGTGTGCCGATTATATAAGCTATTTATATAAGCCACTGTTTCCAGATTACCGTGGCTACACGGCGCGGCGCAAGTGGGCGAAGGGCCCGGCCCCCCCGCCGCCTGCGCACTCGCCCCCGCCGACGCCCGAGCTCATGCAGCGCTACTCTGTGCAGGAGCGCGCCGCACAGCTTCAGACGTTCGCGGAGCAGGTAAACATGAGCTAAGGAGCCTTTTAAATAAACCGGCTTTTGGGAATTACCAAGAGCAGAGCAGATTTAACCGTATTTCATATAAGAGTAGAACGTTAGCAAAAACTTTAATAGCCAAAATCTATTTTTATATTTTTGTGACGGCGCTCGAGCACCCTCTTACAATGGTTCCTAGTTGAGTTTATTCACACAAGAGCATTTACCATCATTTGGGCTGGGCTCTCATTTATTGTCACCTGCAATTTAAAAAAGGTCTATCATAGGTTTTTATTCTCACTTGTAAGCGTCACCGCTAACGTTATACACGTTCAAACTATACGTATTGTTGCACACACAAATTGCAATATGCTCATCCCAGTTTCGTTGCGTACACGCAATTCTTTTTAAAATTTTCTTCATTTTCTCCTACAGGATAACTGAAAAAAATCTACGACTTAAAAATGAAAGTCGTCGCTAAATATTAGTCCAGTATTGAAATGTGCATTTTAAATTAACATTGCACTCCACTAAAAAAATGAATTAAAATTAGGAAAGAATTAATGCTAATATTAAAAAGAATTTATTTATATTATTTTCAATATAGTGTTTACAATGTTGTTACCGATATTCCAGGTACACGAAAAAAATCAAGAGGTCCACAAAAATCTGAGACGTAATAAGCCGGGCATCAAGCTGAATGAGATACAACGGCCGCCCAGCGAGTACCAGCCGCCACCTGGTTTTACTCTCGTTCCCGCCATTATTCGTGGACAGCTCACCAAAGTGGAACAGGAAGCCAATAGATTGTCCAGGTAATATAACATTAAATATGCTGTAATTTAAAAACAATCATCTCACTTATATGACTTAATCAGGTCTGTAATCATAAAGATATGTACATATTTCGCACCTGGTGCTCCCTATTTATCCCATAAGATATCTGGTCTGACGATAAGATAATTATAATAGTATAAACATGAACTAAAAACAATCGTAAGGAAATCCTTCGGAGTACAAAAAGGGAATAAATGTAACGAATTAACCCGTCTCTTCGTTACACCGTATTTCTTGATAATATTCAGGTAAAGTTTCCGAAGACAATATCTGCAGATTAATTTCTACTCTGCTTTATACATGAATAGATAGAACAGCTAAGCTAGAAGCAGTCATTTAGCTAAACTACTGAAGTTACCCTAATGACTGTAAACTGCTATAAATTTCGAGGACGGTACAAGTTATTGGATCTGACCTGCACTCGCTCCAATCAAATACTGTTTGAGAATCGATTACTTGCACCACAATTACTCCGAGAGAGAATTCAGATAAATAGAGTGCATTTAAATAGCTCTTTTTAGAGAATATAGCGATTGTATTATTCTCAAGGTATTAATAATCTTGATCTCGAGTAGTCGTCCCGACATTATGGTGTTGGTGTAAAACTGGCTAATTCTGTTGTTCAAAGTTAAAAACCTGGTACCTGTGGTTTTATGTTCTTTAAAGTAATATGCACATCCTGTTTCTTATTAAATGTTTCTGAACAGTCGTTAACAAAAGGTAGAGTGCGTGCATAGTCGCCGCTTTTGGCAGTGGAAAGACAAACATGAGTGTCGTAGTCCAGAAAACTGATTTAACGATAAGGCTGACTACATATTTTTCATTCTGCATCAGAACACAGATTATGAAATATTTAAAAACTTTTCAAGAATATTTGAAAATAACTAAGTTTGCTCACTGTACTATACCTTCTCGTTCATGCTCACATTTTGGACGCTGGAGTAGTCCATCGCCGGAGTATTTCAGTTGTCCTACTATGCCGCGAGAGTCTCGTCTTCAACATAATAGGGATATGAAAACTCCCAGGTTTGACGTTTATTCAAATTATCGAATACAATTAATGACTCCTTATTTTTTTTTAACCTGTTACATGTTAAATATTGAAAAAAACACATTATTTGAATTGAGTCCCAAAAGAGATCTTATTCTTTTTTGGTCCACATTGTACATAGTATAATTTGAAACTTATGAAATTGTATTTGGTTATGAACATCGAACCAGAAACGTTCAGCGTGTAATAAGAAGTAAAAGTTCTAATGATAACACTGTAACTTCAGAAGTACAAAAGTTAGAGAAATTTGAGTTTAAAATACCAGTCTGTAATTATAAGTAAACAGTTCTACCTATGGCAGCATGTCTTGTAACGGTACGGAGGATTAACACCAAGATAAGAGAACAAATACTTACACATTGCAACAAAATGCATGACGCTGTTCGTTATAATTACAGATACAACAACCAAGAGACGAACTACCGCGAAGAGAGACACTTGCAAGCGAATCAGAACTGGCAGAACTTGCCGCGCAGCCGGCAGTGTGGCGGCCTGGTCAGGTACGACGACTTCGATGTCAAACTGTACTGGCCCTAAATAACTTAGTAATCCTTTATTCTGTTCATGCTTACTTCCTGGAGTGGGAAAGAGTTGGTATGATATTAGTAATTGTAATCACAAACTCCTTAGTAAAACTATACAAAATAAATTTCCATTTACATTTTAATTACAAACTGTCAACTGAACTTGTTTATTAGAGTTTAAAATATAGAAAGTCTAGATAAATTCAGCTCTAAAATAAAAAGCCGTCTGACTGCTACAGTCGTCTATACCGCCACTCATAAATATTCCACGCCGTTTAACGTGTTCTCATACTGAGCATTTTAATTGCAGCAATAAAATTAGCCAGCTAGTGAAACAAACGCAAAAGTCGGAGCCGCCCCCCAAGCTCGTCTACAATCCCACTTACGACCCAGAATCAGACCTGCGAAAGATTCTTCGTAACTCTCCAGAGATTCTGGCCACGCCCATGTTCAGCTCGGACGACGACTATACGGAAGGTCCATTCCGCTTCAAGAAATTATTAAGGCCCACTTTAGGTCCAACGGAGAGTTTACGTAAGAGAAAAGTGCGTAATACGTCCGGTCAAAGTCCTTGGATGTCAGACAGCTCGCAGGACAGCTCCAGCTCGAAACAAGCTCTATACAATAAGCGACGACCGCAAATCAGTATGGGAGTTTATTATAATTAGCTTTACTTTCCATTAGTATGGGATCTAAAAGGAAATTTACGAAAAACTGTGGCAATTTCCACGTTCATGTAAAATGTTCCCATCTTTAGCTGATATACATAGATTTTGCATAGTATTTTGTTTCTACTGATTAGTGCGATTCTAACGTCCACCGATGTTCACCAGCGTGGTACAGCATACTCCAGTTCTTCCCCAGTTTCATGTTGAGACCCAAGTCCAAAAATATGACACATGCTGTATAGTTTAATGTAGAAATAATTATGTCTTGACAAATTCACAATCTAGTATTATATATATTATCGTGTTATTGATATATATACGAGTACATTTGGAATATTGAAATGGACAATTTTCCTGTATTTAAAAAACAGGAGTATAAAATTATTGGACTAAAACAAATGTCATTTCCATCCAATGTGTTATGATGTCACAACGTTTCGGTGTTTAAGTAATTATTTTGCTGTATCTACCAGGAATTGTTATAAAGTAGCTACATATTCAGTATGATGCATTGTACATTCAAATACATGTCCTTATGAATTAATGTATTGTATAACATATTTGCAATAAATTTAGTTTGTGTTTAATAATTTAATCTAATAATAGTGGTCTCGTTAAATAAATGACTAATAATTATACCAGAAAATTGCTGCAATGTTACTCTGTCATTTTATATTACTATACAACCAATTTCATAAAAAGATTACCAAATATTTATTTTACAGAATATCTCTTAAAAAGATAATATAAAAAGTATCTTTTTTATTGAACTTGTTAATTATTGTCCAAAATATATATTGGCTGTGTTCAAATTTTAATGAAACTAAAATTTGCATACTATGTGTAAGTAGTTGAAAGTGATTTTAAATCGAACATAATAAACTTTGTAATTAAAATTTTGCCAGCCAAGCGGTGCTTTAACTTTCGATTTTTTGCGTTGTATAAGTAAATCATAATTTTGTTTACACATATGGTATTGATAATAAAATAGGCGTAGATAACTAAAAGTACCTAAATTTAAGCTCTGTTTGTATAGCTCTTTCTGATTATTGGAACTTTCTTACCGCTAGAGCCTTTGATAAAGAAAATCAATAATTCTGGATTTGTAAAACTAAAATCATTGACAAGTTTTGTGATAATGTGCCAATGATTAAACATAAGGTTTATTATATAAGTAATACTACGTTATCTCATTAAAGAAAAACATAAATAAATAACTATTTAATATCAAATTTTTGTATCATTTAAGTAAATCCTCGAGAATGTACCTATCAGTTGTGTAAGATCTTAGTTGAACCGATCAAAGCGAATCTATTATATCAAATCGATTGTGCCCTAACGCCTTTGAAATGTTCCACCAAAGTACATATGAAAAGTACCTCTGTACGGTAAATAATTGGCATTCGCAATCAAAACAATATAAAAGTTTGGAGGTGTAGTTTTATATCCCCGCAAGTGTAGACGGTGGCACGCGAGCCGTGTTTACGAGCGGCGCGCGGCCACGTGACCGCCGGCGCGCCGCCGCCTCGACAGCGCGTGCGCAGTCGCATCCGCGCCAGCCGCCCGCCATGGCCGGCCTGCCCCACGCCGACATCGACCTCTCGCAAATTAAAACCCGTTCCATCGAGAGAACGCTACTCCCACTCATCAAGCAGGTACGACACCCTCGCATGCACCGCTTCCTCGCTTCAGTCAAAATTCTTGCAGTCCGCCATGACGTTTTCTTCGATTTGTCAGTTCGCGGCGATGGTCCTCTGACGTTGTTCATTGCGCTGACGAAGTCGTCTTTTACGCGATTCCATAATCGTGGAACTATTTTCGGAGCGCGCTTTCGTAGATCGACGACGCTGCTCGACGAGTCTCTCGCGTCGGATGACGCCAGAATTTCCCGCCCAACGACTATCTGTTGCACGGGAGCTCGCGCAGTCGCAGTGTCCGTGCCCGCCATCGGCGCCTTTTTCAAACGGCTCTCTCGGAATTGCATGTAAAGTGAAACCTGCGTAGCGTAATAGCGTTCTTGTGGCTTCCTACTCGTAATCTTACTCGACGGTGCACGTGACAAAAGTTCTAAGCTAGTTTTGGGCAATCTTGCAAGTCAAAGGAAGGTTGATAGCGCCGATGGGCGGGCGGCCACGTGCACCGCTGGAGGGCGGGCGCGCGGGGCGGTGGAGGCGGCGGATCGATGGCCCGGGCCCGTCAGTGCCGCGGCGGACGCGGGCAGAGCGGCGCGGTGCCGCAACAACACGCAGCGCCACGGAGCACGTGTGCGCCCCCGCGCCAGCGCGCCGCCACGCGCGCGCCCACCCTCCGCGCGCTCCTCGCGCACAGCGACGCCATGGATGCGCTCTCCGATGACGACGAGTACACGCGCCGGGAGCCCCAGGTAGGTTCTTGGGGCAGGTCGTGCATCTCGTGCTCTTCTTTTCTTTTCTAAGAGTGCCCAAATTATGTGCATACAGTCTGGGTTCCAAACGCAACAGGTTGCCATAATAAAAGAAGCTTGCGTGCATTGATGACCTTGATCAAAACTTTCAGCCGCAGAGGTCTCGCGCCGACCCTCTCCGTCTTAGACATCGCTAAAGGCATCTTAAGCTTTTAAGTCAGTGATTAAGATCTGTTTCAATTAACAGCAGTGGAATAATTTCTCGTATTATTTGATAAAAATATTTTTTTTAATATAATACATTACCAAACAAACGTTAACTGAACTTACACTTAATATAGAAACTTGTTTATGTTGAAATACGTGCAAATGTTTAGTTTTTGTCAACAAATAGCTAGGTTTAATGCACAATAATGCAATTATAAAGTTTTGATAATATTTCGAATCGTGTTATGTAAGAATTTACAACTGATATTTATATTCATTAAAGGTTCAAAATATAACTTGACAGATCTTTAATACACTAACCGTATTTAAAACAAACAAAAGTTGTTAAAGAAATTTTGTATTTATATAATGCCTAATAATTTCAAATAAAATCAGCTCTCCGACGTTTAGCAGAACGTTAACACAGTCAAGCGTATCAAATAGAACTGGTTCCTATGTAGTTATTTATGTAAACCAAAATGTAAATAGCGTATCGGAAATTATGATGATGCTTTCTATCGCTCTAACTGCATAAACATTGCACTATTACTGTAAATATATAATGATATTAAACATTACAATGGGGACAAAATGAAATATAGTCGTAACTGCCTTTCCCTGTAATAACAAAGAAATAATATTTGTTTTAGGTTTAGTTATTTCTTTATCCTAAAATTATTAAATAATTATTGATAGTTTTGTTGACATGTTAATAAACTGCAACAGTGAATATAAAATTAAATATTATATTAACGTTAAAGTTAGTATAAAAGTTAATTATCTGTTAGGGGAATTCAATGATTAAAAAATAACGACACAAGTACAACAGTATACCTAGTCATTTACTAAACATTCATATTAAATAACAGTCCATCTAATCACTAACGATAACAGTAATAGTACCCTCATAATAACGAAGAACAATTGAACGAACAGTCAAATCAACGTACAACTATTTTGCTTATTGGCCCAACACTGCAAGCGATGCGGATCTGATTACTGAATTAATTAAAAATATTCGAGCTCCGCCGATTTAGTTGTAACACGAGCATTTGCAGCATTATTACATTACATTCTACTCCGCTCACGCTAACATTGAGCTCAATATGAATAATTAAAGCAACGATCAAAACAATAGAATATGTAGACAAAACGATAAAAATGTGGTAATAATACTATTGTACTCTTCTATTTTGTATTGAATTGAAATGGTTTAATTGCGATCGTCATCATTGTCATCATCGGTTCTATTCCGTCTATTGTTGGAAATAGGCCTCTTAGATAGTCCATTTCACGGAGCTCGATATTCAGTAACATAAGCGGATAAATGATAATTATGTCTCAGTACGCAATAAGATATGTTTATACATAAAACGTTCATGTACCTATTACGTAAAAAATATAAAAAGCGGCTAATGGATCTACATAACGACATCCCATTCATTTAAATATGCAAATGCCGATTTAAATTCGCTTATTTCAGCTAAATATATTTATAATTTCCGCTTCTGGTGAATTTTTGAAAGGTGGTTTTAAGTTAAACGTTCGTTTCAAAGGCCGAACTGTGCACATTTATAAACATAGACACTCAAAAGAGTTATGCAGATAATGCAGACACTGGAGAGAACCAGCGACAGCGTCGTTTGAGTTAGTTTGACTCACAGATGCATGAACGTTTTGTCAGAAAAATTAAACGAAGTTAGCATTGTCACAAAACTTATATAAACACTATTTTCTTACTCCATTGTACGTTGTATTAAATTGTTGTTACTGTTAATTAAAATATATTCTTTCTTTAAATTTATTTAAATTCTTTCAAAATAAAAAGGATTAAAGCCATAGTCTATCACGCTGAACAATTAGGTGTTGGCAGACGTGTACGTTTACATGTTGTAGAGAATATTTTGGAGAATCCCAATGGGGATGCTTTAATTTCCTTTACGATTTTTATTGCTCCGTTACAGAAAGAGATATTTCATTTTTAACACGGACACATTTCTTAATGAAGCTGGCGCGCACCAAGTGATTGTTTCCGGGATCCCAAAATCGTCCAGAATTTTTAACCATCAGATTGTTACTACTATGTCATACTAATGGCAAAACATAAAAGAAAATCTCTTAATGGTATTTATATAAGTATTATAAAATGAACCTGCAATTTGTATCAAATATGGAATTTTAATTTATGCTAAACCAATCGAGAGTAAGTTGACAATCAGTTATATTACTTGGATATGTGTAAAAAAATCGTAACATCACGCCTGTAAGCCCCGAAAGGGTAGGCAGAGGGGTGTAGTACACTCCCACGTTTTAGTTACGTTTTAATCTGGATCTGGAGTTGGAGCTTTGTATACAGTGCAAGAAACGATCAGATTTTGTACATTGGAATTTTTCAAATAATACAAATCAAAAACCAACGTTAACCGATTCATTAAGGCATTCAATTGTCTGATTTTGCTCTTGTGTTTTATCCGTTAATGTCTTTATGTTTTTTTCGTGCACTGCGTATTGGTTTTTTCGGTTTCCGGCAAAAGAAATGAATCGGAAGATATTTGAATTTTGTAGATTTTCTGTGGGAGCGCTAACATATTTGTCATACCGGTCCAATCATAAATAGTAGCGGATTTTTTTCATAATTATGACGTTAAAATAATGAAACAGATTTATCAAGTTCTTGCATTCAAAGCATTGGCAAGAGATGTCTATAAAAGACAAAGCAATTGTATATTAGAGAAAAAGTAATATCATCTACTTCCGGTAATAATTAGCTCTTCCTAAAATGATGCGACACGCCCCAAGGTATGCGACGAGGCACGTTATACATAATTCAATATCCGCTACCAGCTGTCTCTCATCATATTTCTACAGTCTCAAGTCACTGATAATCATAATACGCGCAGTACATGCCAAAACTTTGGGTTTAATGATAATAATATTATGGTTGGCAAGTAATAGGAATGTGAATATAACTGAATTATTAGATATCGGAATAATTGGGAATGTGTTAATTTTTTTTCTTACGTTGAACTTATATAAGCACTTTATCTATGAAAGTGTTCTTAAGTATGAAAACGGTTCTTCGGCTAAAATGATGTAATAAGATAATTAAAACAATAAACAATTATTCAAGGTATTCAATTTGGTTTCTTAAAGTATTTACAGATTTTTGCTATTTTAAGGGTAGTTGTTATAAAAGTCCACTGCACAAGATATGGCAAATTTTATAAGCTGTTCATCACTGTCTATTTTAATTTCTTAGTATCATCAACAATTGACTAGTGGAGAATATCTCCAGATATCGAGTTCGTTCGTGACAACTTTAGCCCAACTGAGGGTACAAATTGAAATAAAGGGTTATCCGAACTCCGCTAAGTAAAGTGTATTAGGGATAGGTATAGAGGACATGGTGGATGAAATATAGTAGCCAGCTTCAACTCCTAAAATTTCTCTAATGTCAGTTGTATTAATATGTAAAGCCCCGCCCTGATAGGAACAAGTAACGGCGAAAAATAATATAAAAAACGATTCGGTCGTTCTAAGTTTCCCATCATTAATAGCAATCCTTGCAGGTAGCGATCAACAGCACCTGGTGTCAAGTAATTGGAAAGAACTAAACTGCCAAAAGGGTCGCTATTATATAATTTGGACATTTTGCTTGAGCATATGAATTTATGGACGAATCCACAACTCGTTCACGACTTTTGTAGGTACAAGATCCATATTCCGTTGTATGTAGCAAGTTTATTTCAAATTTCCTCCTTCCTATGTCGAATTAGAAACCTAATACAGGCTTAAAAGTGGGCCTTCTCGTTGAGGATCGTTGAGTGCACGCGGTACCCATTTGTTAAGCTTTTAAAATTTTTTGCCGCAGTTGGTTCAATTCTTTTGATATCAGCATCAAAAGCCCATGCTAGTATAACCTTACTTTTAACGGGTTCGCTTCCAATATCGCTTTCAATTCGTCATTATCATATTTGTACTCTTGGCAACCATTAAGTTTAATTTAATCAGTATTAGTTTGTTAATATCTTGGCAATAAGAGGTCCAGATCCGTCAGTGATATTACACCTGTTTTGAAATACACCATTTATCATCTAAAAACACCATATGATTCCACATCGAACACAGATACAAAAAGAAGGTTTAATTGCACAAATTTTGGCATACTTTAACAAATGAAAGTGTTTGAATGTAGAACTCCCAGTCTTTGCTTCAACTGAGGTCCAATTTTAAATACATTAGTCCGAAGCAGCAGTTGACGAAAATTGACATGTTTTTAGGCACAGACGCAACATCAGAGAAATCCTTGTTATTAGGTATTTTTAGGTACAAGCGTGCATTCTAATTTTTTGAAGGAACAAGTAAAAAATTATCAGAGATACGAAATTTACCTATAATGCGAATATTACCCTTTTCTATGTTTCATAGTAGGTACTTATATATTTTTACTTGAACGGTTTAAGAATATTATAGTTACCGATTCGATGTGGCCTAGTAATTCAAGTATTTCTAAAGAACTTATCTATAGAAATTGTTTATGCACGGAGTGCCATATATCTTTACCCTACCAGACGTTCTGCGCTTTTCTTCTGCTATATTATATATAGTTGCACACAAAAAATCCTAATAACTACTTTTTCTTGTCAGTCGAAACACAAACATCATAGAGGTTAAATCAGTCTCTCAAAACGGGCGATTACGGTGTATACATTTAAAATTAAGTAAATTCGGGGAGCGCTAGAAAAAAATCGGTGGTCGTGGTCAGTGCACGACATATCGTTGAGAACCTATTGGTTAGACTGAAGGTAATAATTTCTTTCCGCAGATCAGCAGCCTGGTGGCCACCCGGGGCGAGGCGGCGGCCGGCGGCGCGGCGGTGCAGCGCGTGGGCGCCGCCGTGTGCTGCGCCGTGGAGCGGTTCGTGGCCGTGGGCGAGACCATCGCCGATGACAACCCTGACGTACGCCACAGCATGGTTCTCGCGTGCAAGGAGGCGCGTGCCGCAGGTCAGAAACTTTTTAAACGCTGTATGGAACAGAATGCAACCCCTAATAAAGTACTATTGTAACCAATATATAAAAATGTACCTGTATATTGTAATGGAAATACAGTTAGGTGTAGGTATGTTGTTTCGTTCGTACGGCTATGCAAGGTTTTATCCATGCATTTCTGTTTGACTACGATTAAGGTCTCAGAATAACGACTAAATGACTTTCAAAAGGAAGAAATACTAATTAGTTAATAGAAGTTTTGCGGGGTTAAAAATTTCCGAAACCGGCGTACGTGTAAGAATAGAGAGATTAATGTAGATGAAGCGCTTCAGGACTATAATGATAAAGATATTTGACGCGCGCTGCTCCCTGCCTACTCTGTCAGGGATTTGGCGTGATAATTAAACAATAATAATGAAAGGTATAAATTCTGAATAATAGCGGCTATTAAAATGAACGGTAAAATTATTGCGGGCCGGGGTATAAGGATCGCGTGCAAAAGGCGCGTGTCGAGCTCTCGATAGCCCACTAACTCAGAACTTAACCATTGTTAGAACTCACATAATTCCATGAGTCACGAGCGCTAATTTTGATGTCTAATTAGAGCTGATTAAATAGTTCTTAGTGCAGCGTGTCTACTGATATTAACCGATTAGTTTTGACACGATTGTTCAATTGCAATGTTTTTATATAGATTTATTAATTTAATTTGATTGCATCCAATGAGTGGTCCGGCGTCGTTACGCCGTTACGTAATGTAACATAAATAAAATAATAAATGTACATACCAAAAATTAAATATCAGTATTAAAGTGTGCTTTACCAGTCTGATATATTTGGAAAACAACAGTTACAAGCTACGAGTACAATTCCAGAAGTTACATAAAATACATTGACAATAACAAAAACCGTAAATCAACGTAACTTTTATGTACATATTTAATAAATAAAGATTCCCCTCTAAGATATGATGAAAAATAGGAGACGCGGAAGTCACAGTGTTACATAGAAATTGAACAATTGTAAGGCAATTCGCTTTCACTACTGTCTTGAAATAGTTGCGTAGATGTTTAATTAAGGCTGGTTCCTCTATTTGTGACATCATTCCCGAATGTTAAAAAACTATTTAAAAAATTACGACGTATAATGTTTTCGTAATAGTCACGAAACAGCAATTTAGCTACACAAATTTATTTGACTACAAATTTTACTAATGTCATGTACGGTAACAAAAGTTACGCGGCTTTTGAAAGAAAATTTGAATTTAATAGAGTATTAATCGCGGTACAAAGTAACAGCTTTGTGTCTCTTTCAGAACACGGCTGATGTTAAGCTGAGTTCTGTATAAAACGTTTTCTATGACGTTTTTGGCTGTTAGAGGAAAACTAGTTATTTAATTATTTTATTTAAAATTCTTAAAACTGAATTCTGTAGATATCTTCTAGAGAATATAGAAGAATATAGAATATTTGTATTTATATTGTAATCAAGACTTGGACTATTTTCGCTACTTTGTAAATCTTAGTGACATTTATGGTCCTTTGAGAATTACTTCGTACGAGCAAAACAACGTGGGGTTCTGAACCCGTCCATTTATGAAACTCGAAAGTTTCATTCGAAAGAGAGATCAAATTTTGATCGTGAAAAGGATTCAAAAGTGATATTAGATACGACATGTGCAAAAAGAGCATTAATGTATTTTTAATGCGTTTTTCCCACGCGTCGGCCTGTGCACCGAGTTGATGTCGCTTACCCTTAAATATCATAACATTTTCAACAATCATTTCTCTGTTTGGGAATTAATATTGTAGTTTTGTCGACTACACTCGTCGGATTCGATGACGAATATAAGAAAGCTGGCAAAGCATTGGGCACTTTTCGGGTATCGTAAATATTCATAGACGAAAGAATATTTAGCTTCGTAAGCGTCTGAGAGTTGCCATGTTCGTGAACATTTCTAATACAATTCAAAAATATCCAAGTTTATTCTAAGCCACAATTGCATAGGATTTGTATTTTCGCAACAATCTAAATAAATAATTTTTTAGTATCAAATTTTTATATTCACAAAAATGTACAATGTTGCATGTTCATTGTAGGTACATAGGTCCGAATGTGGGAATGTCAATCGCTTCGAAATTTAAAGCTTTGAGCAACGTATATAGCCTTTGAGGCTTTAGATTACGTTCCTTCTTTACGTCTATTTTTGCAAATGAATTTTCTTTTTCGGGCTTCAGCGGGCCAATACTGCTACATAATTGCAATGTTTCACCACAACACATACATACATACGTATATCTTTATAATTAGTGAGTATATTTTTAAATATCACGTCCATTGTTTCGATTATGGTATAATCAAAGAATTGGTTATTACTAACCAGTTGCTGTTCATACTCGTAGATTGATGACATCAGTGTGTTTACCAGACAGTAAATTTGAAGCTCTTAGATGCTTCCTTTAAGTAATGTATGAAATGAATTTATCTAATTATGGAAACGTCATATTTATAAGTTCAATGCAAAACTATTAATACAAAAATATCATAAATCACTTTGTTCAAGAATTAGAATTTTCTATATGACATCGAAATATCCATATAAGTTTGAATTACAACAGTGAAAACGTAATTTATGTTCGGAAAGTAATTTGCGGTAGTTGCGGACTGAACGGAACTAATATCGGCCGCACTCAAATTAATCTGTCGCGCCATTCTAACAGAGATACAATCATTAATACGCACATAATATAAATAGACATTATCTATACCCGTTTGAACCGCGTGATGAATGTAAAACACGCACGTCAGGTCTGTAAAGATATTTGGCACTTAGTGTCCTCTGCCTCCCTGTAAGGAACCTGGGTTGATGGTAAAATAACAATAATAATATTCGCTGACGCAATCTATGAAGAAATACGTTTAACTTTTAAGGATTCCTGAGTACTGATATCTGTTACCGTTACTACATAACTTATGATATAATGCAGTTTAAATCTTCGTTTGCGCGCTATATACCTACAGTACAGTAGGCGCCTTACTTCAGTGTTTTTATTTGTTTATTACGTTTGTTCATTGTTGCACTGATGTTTATTCATTGTTATTGTTGTTAACATAACGAAAAGGGTTATATTGTAAGTTTTATTAACTGTCCCGTTGGTCCGGGACGATTGGCACGCCGAACAATTTATATTGATGTGGTGGCACAAGGCTCTCTGACTACCCTGCAAAAGAACTTACGTGTTACGTACGAACTTAACTTAGCGTGAAGGTATCACGTATTTATGTACTAAGTATAGTATTTTTACAGACCTACCGTAGTGTAAAGAGACTACTGGCATCTGCGCAAGTTTTGTAATATAACTTTAAGAGGCAGGAATGCTTTGTTTAAACTCAGGCCTAGAGATCCCGCGCGACCGACTTAGTGACCAGGTTACCTCATTTGCAGTAAAAGAAAATCGCAGCACATCGTAGTGTGATGTTTACAAAAACGTACCTATGTAAATATTACACATTGAGTGATAAATAAAACTATGTATGTAAGTAATAAACAAAAATACAATGTTGTCAAAGCATTTTATGAACTTATTAAATCTTAAAAAGGCAACTCTCATTAGTTAAAAAATTATGTACAGCTTAACAGAATCAAACTTCAATTTTGTTATACCAAATATTTGCGTCCCTTTGATTAATTTATAAACAATCTAATTTCGTCGATACACCATCGATGACGGCTTATCCACTAGTTTTAAATATATACGTAATATGATTTATGTTAAGAAAATTTGGCAACTTCATGAATACAGACGAGATATATGAATGTAAAACTAAAATATTATGAAGCACCTGTTTTTTAAAGACTTATTTTATTATTGTAACGTCAAATCCGGCCCCCATGACCGTGGAGTGCTAAAATCTCAACCTTTACATGCCTGGCGTTCATCCACATCGCTTCTTTCATACAAGCATTTAATACTTTTTAAAATCATTCCAACCATATTTCAATATACAATATATAATACACAAAAATGGAAAATGATTCTTAGAATTTGAAAAATATACATATGTATGTGCCCGATATTTAATCTGTTGTAATGGCATCCATTCCACTTATAGCCCGCTGGAATTTAGTTTAGTGCCGGGTCAGTAGTACTGATACGTTGCCAGTAATCTGGTTAGGAAACGCGAACTAATTCAACTGAGAAGGCAGCCATCGTAAATGTGAGTGGATTGGAATAGCCACTAGCCGTTTTACTGATATAAAAAATTTATTGGTTAAACGTCACATCTTTAAACTCGTGGGAAGAAAGAAAATATTGGAATCGAACTTACGATTGTGCTCCCTCCCGGTTGATACAACTTTGGATTTTCAAAATAACAATGCTGTTGGCCGCACGTTCCTTCGATTGCAGACAAAACTTTCTCTTTTAAACAAAAATGTGAAGCATTTCTCTCAAGTATGTAGAGGTCTCAAACTGGAGACTGCAACATAAGTTTCAACAATAAAAATATTACAACCACTGTTTATAGAAAAAACGTAACATCACGCCTGTAATCCCTGAAGATTATATTGAAATTCTATCTACATTTTGCATTCGAATCAAGAAAATTCAAGAGCATAATATACTTTTAATCGGAAGGTTTGTAGTCGTAACTTTGTTCAATGTATTGAACTCTCTGTCAGTTGTTATTAAAAATATTTATGTCTTCAAACACTCACATGACTTTTCCGTATATCACAAATAGCTATTATAGCTTTTACAGATTAGATTGAAACCATTGGTGAATAAAATTCAAGGATTTTTTTACGCTTAAAGATACAAGGTGAAATCGATCGATTAGAAACAAATAGATATACCATTTAAATTCCTCGTTTTGTTCAGTAAGAAAGATATGCTCAAATATAATTATTAAAATATTTAGATTAATGAAAATCAATATAGTGGTGATAATCTATTATTTTTATTAATTAATATTAACAGTGTGTATACTTCACACTTCCAAAATTCTATTAATTAGTATTTTAATTATATAAGCCTTTGTTATTACCGTAAAATCAGGGCTGCCATTTTGCAGGGCCCTTATAAATTTGTGTCAACGGCGTGACCCGAATTTTAATGCTGGAACGTTATTACCGGATCTAGCATGCTTACAAACAAAAGATTCCAACAATAGGTACCCTTGTCTTAAGGGAACGCCTCGCCCTCATAAATTATTTGAATTTGTTAGTCTTATCTAATATTATAAGGAGGAAGTCTTAAGGGACTCTGCATCAATACAGTTCGAGATCGAAGCATATTTAAAGGGGGTTTTAGGTACCGGTGAGCACTCCTTTCGTTACAAACAAATATTTTAATATGAAATTTAACTTGCTGTGCGGAGGAGGTATAAATCGTGAGCAAACCAACATACTCGTATGTTAGAATTATTCTTCGTGATGTTCTTTGAGATGTGTGAGGTACGCCAAATCGCATTTAGTCTGACTGACAGACTAATCTTAAACCTTTTATGAGGCTACATCTACTCAACAGAGAAATGGTTAAAAGCGTTGATGATGATGATGATATTTGAGTAAAAGGGGGTAATGAGAACACAAATCATTAAATATCAACGTAATTATTGAGCGGACACAGATGTTCGCAATAAAACACGAGTAAAGAATTAATTTCGTTTCAATCGGTGACAGTAACAATTACCCACCATCGGACATCAGGCTCTTTGATCGAGGACTGTAAACATGTAAAATATGTCAGTATCGGTCCAAATAATAAGCAATTGGATAATCGTAGAGCTTCGCTTAAACAACGCGAAGATAAAATAATGATAATATTTACGTTACAGCTGTCAAACTTTCTACACTTATTGCTTCATTACCTCTGATCCTCAGGGTTCTTTTAGAACAGTGTATTTTTGGCGCGTATAGGCTCGTATTTTTACGCGTTTAGAATAAGTATAATGGTCGTATGTTATATCGAAGCTCGAAATACAGATCGCGTATGCCGAAATGAGTGTAAAGCGCGCCGAAAATAAACTGGTTCAAAAGAGGGTACGTAGAGAGCACCGCGTGCGAAATATCTCCTTACTCCTTACAGCCCTACCATGTACTCACACACACATTCATCATTCTATATATGCACGCCCATTTTGGAGACTTCTGATTCTCCAATCACGGAATATCTGACCTATTTGACTAACATACGTAACACTTGGTCTATCTCGTCACTTGCATCCATCAACATTGGCATTGTATATCTGTTTTTTTTATTCTAGTATCACAGTAACAGTAGGTATAAATAATTAATTAATGAATCAGATTTTTTTTTTTTATTACTATTAGTTATGATTGTACACCTCTGCCCCCTTATGTGCTTTTTTTAATCATGAATACTACTTAACTATTGTTCAGAAGGTATCGTTTGTGACCATTAAAACCAACTTTTGCATATGTCTGTGTAGCTACAAATTATTGTAAAATTTATAATGTGATGTACGAGGCTAATCAAAAAAAATGTGCTGTAAATTTCAGCAGATATTTTTAAATTAATCTATATTGACAATAATATATTAGAATATGTGAACATGAGCCGACTTATAATGAATTTACAGGTTACAATATAAAATGGGAACAAGAGGATTACTGTACATGTAAAAAAGAAATTATATTTTTTCACTACTGACCAACAACAAATGCCGAGTTTACGATGATAACGATCAACTTTAACTCGAACATAAATCTCTTTGCACGACACGTTTGTGGGACGGTGTGTTTAATTAACTACTAAATTCTTATATTATAATTTGTTTAGATATTGGTTACGTTTTGTTCAGTGGTTAAAACAGTAATGGATTCTAGGCCTTAGAACTTATCCTTGAATATTGTTGTTTACCGCTTTAGTTATTTATAACATATAATACAGGTGTATTTCCATAATATCATCGTTATCATTACCATAAGCCCATTTATTGTTCCACCGTCCACATAAGTCTCTTTTCAGAATTAAGGTCACAGCCTGACACGTTTGACAAATGCGGGTTAGCTGACTTCACAAACCTTCGAGAGCATAACATCACGCTTATATTTCCCTGAAGGGGTAGGCAGAGGAGTTTAATAAACTCCAAAGTTTAACCAGTTGTGTTATGCACTCTACCATGGAATAGGGAAGTCACATTTAAGAACATTAGGCAAAACTCTTGGGTGTATAGATTTTCTCACAATTGTGTTCTCATAATTTGTTGCTCCAAATGAATGTTAAAAATGCATGTAGCTCTAAAAAGTTTATGATAGTTTATTTAAGCAAACCAAAATGTAAATTAAATGGAACTTAACCCTTATTCTTCATGAAAAAAGCCAACCTCACACACTGGTATCACGAGTAGTATATTAGAAACTAAGGTGTTTCCATGCTTCAATGATATCAAAGAATGTTACCACCACCCTGTTCGCTATTACCAAAAAATATAAATATCATAAAAACAAATCCACGTTTTCGAGAGCATAAATCGTAACACTCCCCGCGGCTAAATACCGGTTAGAAACATATTAAATATAACAGATCAAAGTTATCTCTGCTGAGTGCCCCACATAGAGGTGTTTGTAGCAAGTTGTGTGAAGTTCACGTCGCAAACTTATTCTGTCGATCTACCTCTGAGGGATAAACTCGATTTACTCCGTGCCTAGCGCGCTCTACTCGCGAACTTGCGAAAGTAGTCATAAATAACTAGCAACTTCTCCAATACGTATGTATTATAGATATTTTTTTTATTTCTGTCACGTAAGTCGTTTCAGCGATAGATCCCAATTGAATTTGTGTTATCGGCGAAGTCATTACTTAAAGTGAATCTTGATAAAAAATGTATATACTTGTGCATTTTATATTATGTAGATTTCTTGGAAAAGTACGTGCATGGAGATTTGAGCGGCATTCGAAACTAGCAGTTAACTTAAATGATATTACATTCTGGTTCTCATTTACTTATATAAGGCGTTTCGGATTACCTACTGTTATTTTATTACATATAACTTTGCCGGTTAGCCGCATGTTCATAATTTGCATTTTTGTGTTCCGGGTCGATGAATATCACAGATATCAGCCAGTGAGGCTCTAAGTGCCCTTTCTTTACAGTCCTATGAGGTAGTGACTTCTCTGTAACTGGTCTATCCACGTAAGTCATCCACTTAAATCAATATTGTCCGTATATCTTTTTGCTTCTTTTATCACTTATTAGGTATGTGTAAAATTCCTGAAACATAAAAAAATTGCAGCTAGTGCCCAAATTACGTGTAACTAATAAATATTTCAACTTCGAAGATCCAAATAACAAATGGCAGAGAGCAGAAACATCACATTTACGATGCCACCAACGTTATCAATCACAGAGAAAACTTTTAAAGAAATAAATTCCCTCTAGCTTTTCTGAAAATGACAAAAGAATCGTAGTAGGCCGCGCTCAATCGGATTGCTGTTGGATCGCATCTGATCGGTGTTGCCAGATACGGAATAAAAATGTGGAACTGCAGGTAAGAAATAAAATATAGATTTAGCTTAGAGTTTGATTTAACGTCAAAAACATGAATTAAAAAACAATAATGGAAAGATTGCAATCGTAAAGAATATATAGATTAAAACTTCATGAAGTAGAAATCCAAATAGTTTTATTTTAAAGGTTTTGCATTGGACCAATATATTAGGTGTTTATCAAAGCCTTGATAAACGTATGGATTGTATTTATCTACGCACGCAAAGAAATCCACGTGTGTGTGCATGTGTGAATTTGGTTCTAAATAGGCTGCGATGCACCCAAAAAAGCAACTGAAATATGCCTATGTATAATGGTATGTTATGATACATATTCATATCCTAATTGGTGAGTACTCTCTGTAAATCCAAATTCAGTATAGCCGAGCCGATATATAGCGCCAGAATGTGGTCGCCAATAACGAGATTATCCCGGGCTGAAACAAATCTAATAAATTACAGGTGTCGATGTCGGCCTTCACCGCTCCCACCCTAACTAATGGAACAGTCGGATTGCCACCATTATTTTGTCTATTTGTTTACGAATACAATACTAAATGGACTTCATTACGAACGCCATCAGGTAGATTATGAAAAAATAGTATTCCAGTATACATAAGTATACCAAGGACATACACCGATCTGTACGATGTACCTACATGAATATTAGGCAAACATGTATTCTTTTAGGTATCTGTAAGTTGTTATGAATTATTTTACAAATTGGTTTTGTTGAGCGTAACTATACCCAAATAATATTATATTCACGAGTACGCAAAAGACCTCGTTAGGAATTTCATATTCCAAATTTACCGATCTAATAGAAATACATATAAATAATTTAGTTATTAAATAAGAAATGTATTAAAATTTCTAAATAATTTAAACATATTAGCTTTCCTAACTTGTATGCGTTACATGTACAAAGTAGGTTTTTCAAGAAATAATGAGATTTATGTATGTAGCAACTTCCATTTTTGTTCATTTGTCTTATCGAGCGTGTTGCCATAAACAAGGCGCAGGTGTGGCGCTTCTCAGCTGGAACGTTGCAATATTCAATGTTCGGAGCTGTAAAAGCGACCGGGGTGTAAATTCCGACTTCCGTCAAAACACCTCCGAGGCGGTAACGTACCTACACCGCAGCTCAACTTTTACTGTTTTCCCCAACCAACACGCAAGCCCGTAAGGGCATCAAAATTTTACCATTTCATCCATTTATGCATGAACATTTCCTCAATTGAGTAATAGTATTAACGAATGTGAAGATACCAGATTTCAATACGAACGTCCTACCATTTAAGTAATACTTACGATTATTTACAGGTCGATACGAATGTAGATGTACGCAAATTCCAAAGGAAACCAAGGCTTTTTTGCTCAAAAAGATTTAGTTCCCATACTTCTAATTGATGAGAGAGAGATAGAACTTTCCGAAAGTGGCTTGCGTGTCCAAAGAAAATTATTTATATCTATTTAACACGCCACGTCTGTAAGGACAGATATTTAGCATTCGCTACTCTCTGTCTACGCCGTAAGGGAACTGACGTGACGATATAATTAAAATTATTATCATATACAGGTACACTTATACCGATATGTCATCAACAGTAATCGAATTTATTGTAAAACAATATGAATGACTTTACTGTGAAAGAATATCAATGACGTCATTGTAAAAGAACTGTGCTGACCACCATCGGACAATCGTGCGCTGACCTGACCTGGACAATAGGTCTGCTATATCATATCACCTGCAGTTAACCTAGATTACGACAGAGGGTAATTTATCATAGCTGTCAACTTCATAGTAGAGACAAATGTAAAACTCAGTAAAGTATTTTCTGCTCCGTATATAAAAATATATATGCAATAAATTCTGATTGTCAAGTTTAACAATTGTACATCAAAAACAGAGCAACAATGCTGCAACATTAGACAAAACAAAAAAAATTAATGAACGGCTTACAAAAATCTTCTTACCGATCAATAAATCGATCGATCGACAGATCAAATAACCTAATTGATATCTTGATCTTCTAAGCATTGTTGTTGGATCTATAGTTTTTGGGAACAATGTATTGATTGATGTATTACAGTATTACAGCGACATGAACATGACAAGTCTCTAGGGGCTTCTGTGAGTTTACCCAAATGATCAACTGATAACTAACTCCAAGGCAGATGTGACAATTTTTTATTTATTTATTTGTACACCAATAGAAAACAATATTTATGAATTCAAGTATCTCCAAATGCTAGGAATACTAAAGGCGGCCTTATCGTCATCAGAGCGACCTCTTCCAGGCATTCTTCAGATAGAAAAAATGAAAAATTTGTAGTAGGGATTATTTTTTTACGTTGCATAAAATTGCTTATTCGCTCTGTCCCTAAAGCGATCAAGGTGAGGGACAGGAGTTCCCCGGAGGCTCTTAAAAAGGAAGTTGTGAGAGCATTATTAGGTAACCGCTCTCCTTACAACACTTTTAACTTGGACTGGCTAACTTGGATCGGACTTTGCTTTTTTCCATCTTATATCTTTTTAATGGATTTTCAGGGTAGAACTCGAGAGCAAATCCATAATTTAACATAACATAACATTACGCCTGTATTTCCCCAAGGAAGAGGATTGCAGTACACTGCCGCGTTACACCAGTTACGTATACGTACATACATGGTTCCGCTATTAATCAATTATATATAATTGCTTTTTATTTTTTTTATGATACAGCATACAAAAATACATACAACCCTAAATTTTCACCCTTCTACGATTCACTTCCATTTTTTAATAGCGATATAAGTATTGT
>DWME01001542.1:0-24299 GCA_018244795.1 Parelbella ahira ahira
ACGGGGAGCCCGAGAAAGTGCCCGAGGAGGTAAGTGGCATACATCTTTCGAAGCGGAATTTCGCTCAAAACATCAATTTGCAAGCAAAAACTTGACGTACAATTTTTTTGTTTTCAATCCGTCGCATCACTACACCCGGCGAGAGTACTACACTTTTTGGGACTTATTGTGATGGAATGAGTAGGCAAATCTCGAAATCGCCGTAAGAGCGATAACTTTCTAGTTTTCTCCCCCGCTAGGCTTATTCGTATTCGATGGACGCTGTTAGAGTGCACAATGTAGCAGACATTCGCGCAAATCCTCGCCGCTGCGCGTACTCGTTCGAGGCATCCATTACCGAGCTGGCGTTGACCCACTTTCGTTCGGTTCAGCGTGTGCCTTATGAACGACAACATCGCGAAGTAGACCTCCTCCTAATTTCCAAATGGATTTCAACCGCGAACCTATTAGTCGACCTCTGTGCTAATTTCTGATCATTTTTTTTTCTTCTTCGTGAAATCGATAATCACGTACCGCGAGGTTTTACCTCATTGATCACCGTTATGTTCTTTTTGTGGAGAGTCTCCTCATCAAGGGACCTCCGAAAAAATCGATAGTCGATAAGGACGATTTCATAAAATCAATCTGCCAACCCGCACTTGGCCAGCATGGCAGACTACGGGTTGTAACATTTCTCATTTTGGACACCCATATCGATGGTAAACCCATGGCAATCGTTCGATGATAATCATGATTAAGATTATGAAGTAATCAATATAAGGGCGAGTCGACTAATTGTAGTGCAGCAAATATTTTTACAACAATTGATCGAAATAGATCCGCAACGATTTAATGTCCGAAACAGCCTTGCGGCGCGGGCGGCGCGGTGCCAGCGATTTCTATGACAAGAAACTATTGCGGCGCAGTGCATTGCTCCCGAACCGCGTACAACAATGCGCATTATAATTCAAAGCGGGGCTCCGCCCGCGCGCCGCCGCTTGCCACCGGCCGCGCTCATCCACACCCTGCCCATTGATGACTTGCACCACGACGCGCCCCCACTGCAGCCGCTAGTGGCAATCGCGGATTAACTTTTTTACTTTATTTCGTTTATGTACACGAAGAAGATGGACGTGAATGGGTGTACAAGGGCGCTACTAATTCCATTTGATGACAAATCCATCATTATCTGTAAACCATCGATCTTCCAAGAATGCTATCCCAATGCTATGATGTAGGAATTGAATGGTAAATTTTACCCAAAATAATTTTTCCCATTTGATTTCTATTAATAGTAATTCCATTCCAAAACACAAAGATTCAGTTCTGTTTGTATAAACGTTTTTGTTTAAGACTGATGTCCGTTGCAAGGTAATTTAGGATAACACAGACACACAAAATATCAAAATTAAAATGATATCAAAATTACAATCAAATCGGTAACAAATACACATTGAAATTAGAAAAATGGCAATAAGATAAAACAAATAAGCATTGGATTGTCAATATAAGTCATGATTAACAAGGAAGTGATAAGCGCAGTGATGAATACTAGAGCACAAAGACAAATGAAAATAATCATCAGTTGATGATTAATAATACTATAATGGCCAGCTAAGCGGATAAATGTTATATCAAACTAATATGATTTATAAATATTTCACATCGCAGACACCGTCACGTTAAAGCATACATATTTTTTCTTTGAAAGTTTGTATTTATACGTAAAAAAATTTTGTAACAGCCCTTGCTGCACACTGCAATCATAGGAAAAGTGCTAGCGACATTCTAACAAACATTAACCATTTATTTTAACTAATAGAGCCAAAAAATATCGGTGTATAATTATAACTGCACATTCTTAGGAAACCAGACACTTAACCTGTATAGGATGGAGAGAATGATGGAGAGGAAAACATACGTTAATATTGAACACTGATTATACGTTACATTAGCGTTAAGTAACCACCGCTCGGAAGCGCTCAATAACGTACTGCCGAAAAATTACGTTTCACTTGCGGTTACAGTTTTTTACATCGAGTGTATTATAGAGATATGTTTAGCTGAACGATGGTATACAAATTGAGCAGAAATTGTAACGCCGGGGTCAAAGACTTCTCTATTAGACGAATATGTAACGCGAGCTATACCAAAACTGTGTTCCTCGTTCAGGGCTGTCAGCCGTTCAATAACGTAATTTATAAAAAGTTTTCGGTGAGAAATAAATTTTTCGTTTGTTGCTTGTCCCATGGAACGTGGAAGATTATTTTCTTGATATATTCAGTGTGCTGTTTTACAATAGGCAGTACCCGCACATTGATTGATGATTTTATATATTTATCAATTCATCAATCACAATGTCTTGTTGCTCCCAAGCAATTTTAACTTATGTTCCATATTATATATTTAGAGTTGGGTGTTGTTGTTTTTTTCCTATTTTATTACGTACGTATTTTCACGCCTGTAATCCCCGAAGGGATAGGTAGAGGAGTGTAGTAGACGCCCACGTTTCACCAGTTACATTTAAGTCCCACGGTGTAGGCGGTGAGCCTATTACCATACACCGGGCACAATTCCAGACTGTCTCTACTAGAAATTCTAAATCAGAAAAATCCAATAGTACCCGACCCAGGATTTGAACAAAGGACCTCCCGATCGGCAATCGCGCTTGCAACCACTCTACCAACGAGGCAGTCCGTTTTCTGTGTTCCATTTTATACGTAAATTTCTGATCATAAAAAACATATAGACAAAACTCCCCTAATTTCCGATCACGAGAAAAGAATAGACGAAACTCACAACATTTCTGATCATGAGAAATTATAGACAAAATTTAAAAAACAATACACTCCATGAAACCCATAAAACCACTCCATAAACCATGAAAAAGCAATACACTAAACGTCTGATAATGAAAAACCGTAATCAAAGATCTCTAAATTTTTGATGACACGAATACAAATATATAATAATGACGAGAAGCAGACATCCCTAACGTGTAACATGTACACCCTGTATGTCCTCGTTTGACTTGGAAGTGGCAACACGTGTTGAGATATTTCGGTATTTATTATTACTTGCCGCTTGTACTAACTGCTCTATACGAAGATACTTTTGAAACATCACATGAAGCTTTAGATTATTATCTACGTAAAGTAATTTATTGATTTCGTTGAGCCCCTTACAATGAGTACCGGCGTAAAACAATAAGAACATTTGCTCAAGCGATGAAAGTCCAAATTGAAAAATGCACCTACATTTAAATTTTCTGTCTTATAATTATGTTTGAAATTAAACAATACTAACGAAACGTTCTAGTTTTGAGTATAAACGAAAAATTTTGTTGTGTAACAAAAATTAATTGAACATCGTTTTGAAAACTTGTCGACTGCCTTTATCAGTCGTATACGCCGATAAATGCGGAACGGGTTTTGGAACTGCAAAATAAAATTAGCCTGCGCGCGGCCGGCTGGTTCTGTGCCGGCTGTCGTGGGCGGCCCCGTTGGGCCAATCGACGCTGCCTTGCGCACTTCAACATGCAACATATCATACTTAGCCCTGTATAGACGGTGTTGTAGGTTACTTGATTTGATGGTCCCAGCAGATAGTGAGAATGTGACATACATGGCATATGGACGTTGCGCCTATATTTCTTCTAAGGGGTAGGCAGAGGAGTATAGTACCTCTACTATTCACGTTTCATGTTTTATGTCCTATGGGAATGAATCTATACCAAATATATGGGAATAGCGAGAATATTTTAGTAAACTTGATCATCTACCACTGATGACAATAGAAAAAAATGTTCTTATGTATGCAAATTTTAAATGTCGAAGTTACAAAATGTACGATATTCAATCGCCATAGGAAATCCTTACATTTGTTTATAATCCACAGTCGGTTTGTGGTCGTGTGAACAATGGTGTTTATGACGCGGACGAGCACGCGGAGGGCTGGCACGATAGGCGCACCAGTTCAAGTTCCATGTTTACTGAATAACACGGTGTCCGCGCCGCTGGCTGGATTGTCCGCTGTTTTCATAATAAACGTTCCATTACAGCTTTGACATAATAAGGAAGGCTTCAATTTCGTATTGATGTTATCGATATAGCTATTAACGTTATATGTACTGTTGCGTTCCGTTGCAACATTCAATCGCGCTTTTATTTTAACACATTCTATTGCATTATTTGACGCCCGTTTCCATTAGAACCGGCTAATATGCCGCGTTTCTATTTGTTGCCGTTTTTGTTTTGTCGTCTTCTATTATATAGGATATATGTTATAAGTAATCGGTTCGACGAGTGAAATTGTAGTAATCGGTGCAAAGACAGGGCGTTCAACCTTTGATAACGGCCGGTTATAAGTTATTATAATAGTGCGTTGGAACCGGGCGCGATTCTACTGCTATCTCTCGTTATTTATTGCTCATGCAAATCATACCCGTCCACTTGTCACGCGATCCTGCCGCGAGAGGCATTTAAATGCGTCGTGCAACTTAAAAACGATCACTTAATATAACGAATGCAATCATGCTACCATTCAAAGAGAGTATTCGAATAATCTAAGAAATTCAGATTCTGGAATTCGAATAAATTCGAAATGATCTCTAACGTTCCAAGCCACGTTAATCTCAAAATAGAAGACGTCCTCGCAATTTATTTCATTGGATGAAATTGTCTTGATCTGGATAGCATGGCAATGAGTGCACTGAGCGCGGCCGAAAGCGCTGCAACGACCGACCGCTTACGTAATTGCAATTGAATGCTCCTGAAATTGTTTCGGTTCATTCAACAATAGTAGTCCCGTATTAGTACACGCAGTCGTTAAATTTATATTCAACGTACTAGTTGAATCAATATTCAACTGTGTTTAAGATTGGTAAAGTAACGCTTGGCATCAAATTAACGCTTGTTCATCTGTTTGAAAAAGTAATAACAAAGTATTATTATATCATCACGCCAGGTCTCTTACGGAGTAGTTAGAAAGCACCAAGTGCCTATGACTATCCTTACAGACCTGACTTGATTCGACTACGCTTATCATTTACTTCATACATGCGCGCCGATTTCGGAGAATTCTATTAACATGAGAATGTAATATTGATATAAGTAAATGATGTAATCTAAAATTGAACACACTGCAAATCGATGACCACGGATGCAAGTGTTTATTTTTTTCCAGATATAGCTGATTGGTAACAAAGGAACACAATCATTTCCACCAGCCACCACGTGTTGTTACCGATGCACAGGAAACTACCTGTATATTGTCCGAAGCCGGGGCATATAATAAATGCTTTACCGCTCTTTGTCGCCATTTTTAATTTTACGCTCAACTAAGCCGAGAGCCTGTTTTTTTTCGTTAACGTTGAAATGGTTTTATTTATCATTCATTGCCAAACGTTATGTCAATCCACCTAACTACCTGCAACAGTATGTTGGAAACGGCATCATCATGGAATTGTGTATTTGAATTTCGAACTATACTACCTATAGAATTATTATTTTTTTTATTTTTGGTCACTCATTACATTCGTCGCCTTTGCGTCTTTCTGGACATCCCTGAGGTTGGCTGATAGAAAGCACGTTTTCTGCAACTAGGTCAATAAAGTGTAAATAAATTAATAAATAAGTAAACTACTGGCGTACGAGGTCATTCATCTTATTAATTGTGAGCGTAATCGATTTACAAATAAATAAATGATTTGACACAAGGATAGGTATCGACATGTCTAAACAAAACACTGTTGAGTCATTTTAAATGAAATCGAACTGAAAACTGTTTTAATTTTTTCTGTAATTAAATCATAATAAATAATTAGTCTATTGTTAATATAAAATAATTAGGGTAACGTCACTAATTAGTGGCCATTATGTTAATTAAGGCGACGAAACAATTTATCCCGTGGATAACGGTGATTACGGTAAAACTAACACATAATAGGCGGCGGTGAGTCACCGAACGAACACATTGAACTCTATCTATGGAAACCGCTTTCCGCTCCACGCTCACTGTGCGCTGACCTTTTTAAATTGTTTGTCAATCCTATGATATTAAGGTCGTCACATACGGAGCTGTAATATATCTTAATATATGTAGCTATAATATGTAGCAAAACATCTTATTGCGGGAGTTAAAGATAGGCACAGACTGCGCTATAATATTAATACATTATGCTATAATATAACCAATAGTATATTACAGCTGTCGGTAGCTACGCTATACTATATATGTTGGCAGTCGGTGTCTGTGAAACGATAACGTATTGCTTTATTTTGTTCAAAAGTTTTGACTATGTAAATATAGATGAGTATGTAATAGCTAGTTCGGTCCCTCGAGCGTTACTATAGAATATTATTTTTTAATATATCATAATGCACCTTACTATATCATTTATATATATACATATATAACAGTATTTTTCAAAGTGGCCAATAACGCCCTCTTGTAAGCGCTGAAGGTTTTTAAGGGGGGGCAGTAAAGGGTCTAGTTTTCAGACCCTTTTACGGCCCTTGAAAACCTAAGAATAAGACATGACACACTAGGTATATTTAAAAATGTATATGTAAAATAACTTCGGGAGGCGTTAGAAAAAATACGTGACTCTCAACTCAATGCGGGCAGTAGGCGAAATTAGTTTGAGATCCAATGGTGTATACTATATAGCTTATAATATTATAGTTCCCCCTGTGAATAATTTTATCGTTATATTATTACGCATCCGCTATTTCCTGTTCAGTAATGTACTGCATGCTTAGCATTTTTTCGCGAGACATTTTAATACAATGCTCACATCTACATTTCCGTTATGGGTATAAAAATGCAAAACTAAAACCCATTCAATTACAACAACCGGCGAAACCTGGGTGTACTACACTCGTGTAGTTTGTCTATCACGGAAATACGGGCGTGTTGTTATTTTTTGATAGAAATTCTAAATAGTTCACTGTCGATTTCCTATTTTCCTTTTTATATGATGAAGGTCTCCGAACTTGCCCATGGAATAGGTGTCCTTGTCGATAATGTTATGATACGCTAATAATGAAAATTTTAACGTACTCTTGTTTTAATATATATTAATTGAAAATATAAGTTAATTTGTAAAATTAAAAAATGTGCTTTTCATAGATTTCGGTGTCTACAGCGCGTATCCCTTGAACATAACACCTTCATACATTTGCTGTCTTCATTTTTTGTCGTAATTCAAGAAGCTTTTTAACAAAATACTTTGATGTTATAAAGAAAAATAAAAACAAAAATGTTATATCACCGTCACCCAGAGGCATGTCTAAAATTATTTAGTATTCAACATATATTATTCTCTTGTTATCTAAAACAATTTATATTTAAAGTCGGGACAGATTGGTTACGTCCTGAAATGATTAACCGAATGGCCCAACGAGGCACTTGAGTTATACGTTTCTACTTCAGTAAACAGAGACGGCCTTGTGCGCCAGTATCGTTTTATTGTTTGCCACAACTCTGTGGTTGCTTGCCTTACAAAAAAATATACTGTTCTAAGGTATTTTTCAATCATTTGGTATGATATGTAACTTCACAATGCATCGTTTGGATTTGAAATTTTCATTCTATTATTTTGATAACAACAGTTTGATTGTTGATCGACGTGGAGCGTGTTAAATCTGAAATTTAAAATGCTTTCAATTTAGAAGACTATTACGCGTTCTTAAGGAAATATTTATAAAAGTCCTTAAATGTAATCGAAAATACACAAATGCGATTATTCATTTTGGTCATTTTCCACATGTCAATTGCTTGTGTCAGCCCTACTACAAAACTGCAATTTGATATAACATGAACATGAGCATTGAAGGGTAACTACTTATCTAAAAATGAGAATCAATCTTCCGTTACAAAAACTATGCTATAAATTACACTGTACGACTGGGACTCCCTTCAGTCTTTGCTTTGAATTCTTATAACATACACCAGTTATACAAGTTTGCCACTATGGCCGATGACAAGGTATATCCAATGTGCTCGTGTTAGTTTTGTGCAAGTGGTTTAGAGCTTTTAATGTATGAAAGCCTGATTTTTTTCTTCTGTAAAAATTGTTCAATGTAAATAAAATTTACAGGTGGCTGAAACTACCCCAGAAATTGAAGTGAATGAAGTGGCTGAAGAAGCAAAACCCGAAGCAGAGGTTAAGGAGGAAAAAACACCCGAAACTCCAGTAACTGAACCTATTACAAACGGTAGTAGCACTCCAGAAACTGATAAAGTAGAAACTCCTGCTGCCGATGAACCTGCTAAGGAGAGTCCGGAAGGTGACAGCTCCGAAGTTAAAACCGTAAATGAGCCAGAACAGCTGCCCGTCAATGGACTATCCTTAGATGAACCCAAAATTGAGACGCCGGAAGTGGAACAAAACGAACCAAGCAAACCTGAGGAGACCACTGTTGAATCGCCAGAAACCGTCCCTGCAACTGAAATTCCTGTTAAAAAAGAGGTTTGTGTTGAACAAATGCCTTTGATAGAACCTACGCCTCCTCCCCTACCTGCAAATCCCCCTCCCTCATCAGTGGCTTCTTTTGCCGCTACCACTATGGCACCAGAACTGACAGATGCTTCACTTGCTAAAACTGCTGATATCACAACAAACACGGCACCAACAATCACTACTGCAGATACAATTCTTGAAACAGACGACACATCAGACGTTAAACCAATTGAAATTCTAAATACCCCCTTGGAAGCTATAACAGTCTCTTCTGAATGTTGTCTTTCCGATGAAACTGCGGCACAGCAGTCTCCAAAGGACATCGTAATTGAATCCGAAAATCAAAAAGATTTAACAGTATCCGCAATTGAAACTAGCAATGAACCTAGTGCTCGTGAAAATAATGAAGATACCCCAGAATATAAAGAAGAATCGGAGTCTACTAATTATGTTACACCCGAAATTAAAGTTGATACGCCTGTTGAAAACCCTGACGAATCTTCAGTCCATTTGCACGAAGTTGAGATACCTGTCGAACTTGAAGTTGCTGCTGATCAAGAAATCGTACAACAGGACTTGAACACTTTAGATTCTGAGACAACTGTAAATGTTACGGATGAGATTTCTGCTGAGCCTGTAGTGGAAACATCGGAACCGGAGAGAGACAATACTCCATCACCATTACCATCCGCTATTGATGAGGACGTAACAACACAGAATGATGCTGATGACATAGTAACCGAAGTTCACGATAGCTCGGAAATCATATTGGAATCGCCCACAATCGTCATAAATTCCGACAACATCGATTCTAACAGCATTAAAAGTAACGATGACACCGAAATGGAAAATTTAAAAAACAAAACCAAAGACATCATGGAAATCACTGTAGTGAATACAGAAAGTAACGAGCAACTCGAAGAAAGCAAAATAATTACGAACGGTGAAACGACTTCACCTATAGATATACCGATGGATGAAGCCGGTGGTGATATGGGCAAAATGATATCGACACCCGAAGATTCCATGCCGCCGTCGCTGTCGGAAGCGAACGAGGCGGCGCCGCTGGGCGACGGTTCGGAGTCTTTCCCGCTGCCGCCTAGCGAGCTTTGCCGTTCCGAATGCGAAGTGTCGCAGCCCGCGACCCCCGAGCCCGTCGCCGACGCGCCCTCGGACGTCGCACAGGTGATTACTGCCCGGACAGTCTTGCTCTTGTAGAAGATTAGTATCGTAATTTAAGGAGCGTTTTGACACCCCGTTAACAATTTATCGTAATTAGTTTCATGTGTATTTCTGTACCAGCATGTGTGAACCGTCAATAACTGGAAGACATGGAGCGTGATCTATTTTCGATACACATCCTACAGTCTTGATATTATGGCGGCTCTCGGCTGCCTTCCTATCCTTCTCATCTCCTCTTCCTTTGACTTGCTTCCGATTTTATACGTAGATACATCAGCATGAGACCGGCGTGAAACAATTTGCTTTAGTGCTAACACATCTAGATATAAATATGTTTTAAGTGCATTGTCATTTCCATATATTTTTATTTTTCAGGATCATACCATAATATTATTGCAAAATTTAGTTCTATGTTAATCGTGCAAAATTAGTTTGATTAGTAGTTAAATTCCATGATTGCTTCGTCTGCGATAATTGAAACTAATTAATTGAGAACTGTAAAACAAATCATTACTCCATTGTAAGTTATATAACGTGTTTTTAAGGTTAAATATTAACAGCCGGATCCACACGCTATAGTGTACCGAGACGGTTTTCTTATGCGGTTTATAGTAGTGTGAAAACGTGAACGTATTTTCACTATACAGCGAAACTGAATACGGGTGAAACTATTTGCATATTTTCGTTGTCCAGTGCTGCCACTGATGACCGTGACTCGTGAGTAAACCACATACCTGAAACAAATACGAAATCAGTGCTTGTTGTAGCACATCAGTTTTAGCTAAATATGACACTGGCGTGCGAAAAAAAAAATTTGTTTCGTCCTAATTTTAAACAGGAGAGTCGGAAAGATGTGATGAGAATTTAAAATTGCAACAAGAAAGATATCAATTAAATATATCAAGAAAGAAATATATCAATGTATTATAATTAATCCGGTTACAAAACCTTGTTATTTTTTTACCAATTCGGCGAATTGTCACAACATCCCTTATAATGTGTACAGTAAAAAAATTTACTTCCGTGCACTCTTAACGCCGTATGAGAAAACCGAAACTGTTAGTGTGTGTACCGATTGTAATATTGATATCTTCCAAGTAGTTTTTCGTTACATTTATTTAATGTGAACTTGTATTCGCTTTATACCAATACTCCTGATCACTTGAAAGTATTATATAAAAATTTGTGCCTCATGTTACGTTGATAATTTCCAGGAAATGCTTAAGACCGACATTATCGCTGAACTGATTCCCGAAGTCCCAGCTGTACCGGAACTGAGCACTGAAATGGTAAGGGACTCTTTCTAGAACTTTCTAAATACAGACACTCTATGGTATAGAAATGTTTAAATATGTTCATACATGGTTTTCAAACATACTTCGTCCCTTTGAAAATTAAATATTTTTAGTCCCCCCGAAATTATTTCACCTTTAATAAATCCAGTATGTCGTACGATGTCTTACCGTTTTACAAAACTAAAGACATACATACTAAAATTTTGACCCTTTACCGCCGTCAGGGAGGCTCTAGCGCTTACAAGGGGGCATTATGGCCCACGTTGGAATGGATTGTTGTAGTATATAATATATAGAACGGTTGGTAGTATTAGTAATATACACGACAACGGGCACGCTTGCAGGAGGCGGCCAACTGAGCGGCGCGGCGCGGCGCTGTTGAAACTGAACCTTTAATTTATTTCTAATTAGAACTGTGGTGTGATATCGAACTTAGTTCGATCTTAATATTATATTATCAAAGAGAGATGTGGATTTCTGTTTCTAATTGTGACCTTTATATAGATTGATTTTATAGTTTAAGTTTAGCGTGCTTTGCTTCTATGAAATTAAGATTTTATACATTTTAATTCGCTAGGGACGATTTTTTTTTTAATAATTTTATATGCAGTAACAAAGTTATGTAGGCAGTATACGGTGCGATAAGTTGGTGCCATTATTACAGGGGTATTAGTTATGACTCGCTCCTAAATACATAGTTGTGTTGTATTTGTCTCATATTTACAATTCGGACTAGCGGCAGGAAATTAAAGTTCACTTATTAGTTTGCGAATATTTTTTATCGATAACAATTGAAATGTAAAGGTCGATATTGGTACATGCTCTAGCGATGAGACATCGTTTCGAATAATGTGGGGGAGAGCGGTTGGGGGTGCAGTATGGAGTGAGTGTGAGGGGGCTAAGTTTAAAGCGATATGTTTGTTGTATAGTTATTATACATACGCCGGCCACGCGAGCGGCACAAGCTTTATGTTGTGGCTTTTATAATGGAAAGCTATGAACAGTAAAAGACAATTATATCAGTCTTGTTATTTTGAAAATGTATACCACTCGAAATATAATATTATATGTAGCTTAAGACGTTTGTGACACTATTATGTATATATGAATAATTGATTTTCTCGGAATATTTTTTGTTCTCGTAAATTCCTTTGCGTGTCGATTAAAAAATAATGATATACCTTGTATATTGTCGTGAATGAGGTGCAAGCAAAATGAATTGATTTCCTTTATTTTTCAGTGTTTTATATTTACGCACTTATAATTCCGCTCCTAGGATGTTATCGATAAGTTGTATAAATTTAGTTTGGTTTTCAGAGCTCTCTGGATTAATTAAGTGTAATCTCTAAATTCATTTAAAATATAATATGCTCCTATAATCTAGTGAGATATCTTTCAATAAATTTAGGATATGTCGCCACATGTAGCCGGGCGACGATTATAACAATCGGACTAAATGTTTAGTGGCCAAGGTTTTTATTAAACTATACAATTTTACACATATACATACAATTAATTATATGATATTTAGTCCTGTAGTGACTTTGTAACGAGTTAGTAAGCGCAGCGGACGGACACGCCGCCCTAGTTACTGGATCCACCTCTTGCATACGATTACTTGTCGATATCTACATACATGTATAAGGTTTGATATTATTATACAATTGTGTCATTTTTCTACGGTAATCTCGTCCAATGCCTATGATTTTGTATCGATTTTTGTAATTTTATACATTTTTTATGAAATTCGAAGTGACACATCTGCATGATTGGGGAGAATCACTCCAGCGTTATTAGCAGTAAACATTAATGAGACATTCCATATCAAGTAGTAATAAATGTATGTTCTGGTTGTCTGCCTTGTTCTCCGCAAGCTTGAACGCAGCCAGCTGACGGGACTGAGCAACCGGCAGCTACACGTGCCCCAATCTCCGCATCGCACGAGACGATGTGGCCTCAGTGTGGCGGTGTTTGTCTAGATGTACTGTAGGTTAAGATGAGAAACGCGAATCACCGGGCGAAATTTTGCGATTTCTTGAACATGACAACCTAACATAAGATTTGGAAAGAATTCTTTGATCGATGTTAGAATAAGCGGGGCCTAAATCAGTGCTCATAGTGTGTAGGTGATTATTTGTCAGAAGGAATTGAAATGTCAAGTAGATGTTTAGTTTAATAAAATCTGTTCTGTCATCTCCCGTCGGGTCGCATTTATATGTTTAAATAGTGCAGTAATGCCAATTCGTACTGAACGCACGCTCAAAAAAAGCTCATTATCTCTCAATTTGGGTTTTATATTATATTTAAGTATTTAAATTGAAATTGATTAAACAATTTCCATGTACTTTGTTTTTTCTTATTTTAACGTGGACATTTATATTGTATATTTCTCTATAACATTCGAATATTGATGTGTGAATGTCTCTAATCAATAAATTTTAAAACTACAGATTGTGTTTTATTTTTTTTTATTTTTACACAAACATTTCCCGCTTATATAGCAATACCTGGTTAAAGAGAATGAGAGGAACAGTGTATTAGATTATAGCCTACAGCCATGTAGATTAATGAAAGTCATATAAAAAGCAAACATTTTTAATTTTGTACATAATATATCTAAAGGATGAGATTTAAATAACTAACTTAAACTTGCACAATAGATATTTACATATCTATTATGAAATGGGTAAGGTTCAATTTCGCTTATACAACATTTCACAAATATGTATATTTATTTCAAAGTAATCAGTTACGTTAATTAAGAAACTCATTTATACAGAAAAAATACTTGGATACTGAATTTATTTTGAACCCTAAAAATAACAAGTTTTTCTATAATAGAGATATGGCTAGATTATAGTGGCTTATAACAAAATAGAAATGTCATAATTTTGCAAATATGTAATTGCAAACACATTTTATTTGATGAGATGTAGGTCTGATTGTCTAAAAGAAGGTTGAATAATAATTTGCTTCTACCAGGCTTTGCAATATTCTGGATAGTAAATTTAAATAGCAAAAGGTTATCTACGTGTGCCAGTCTTATTCTGTGTCAAAGTTACATGGAATGAGTTATGTGTTGTCTTCAGTAGTGTAGCAATTAACAAAAAGAGGCTATTTTAGTTTACTTCAATAATATTTATGTCTTGTAAAGAAGAAGCAAATGATAAATTGCTACAATGTGGTTTTGACATTAAAAGTGTATGTAATATTACGTTATGATTATTAAGTTGTGAATTAGAACGGGCCATCTCACGGTCCATCTAAGATAGGCTTATATATTATTTTTCCTTCTAATAACTTCATAGTAGCAACCCCCACGCAGTATTTTTAGTCGTCGAATTTTCACTAAAACAATATTTGACTAGTGACTTTAAATATTGTGCAATAAAAAATGTTGGCAGAAGTCCTCGCCTCAAGACCGTTAAAAACGTAAAACGTCAAAATGTACAGATCACAACCGTGTTGATGAAGAGCTACAAATAACAGAGAATAAGAAATTTATCATCTCAATAAAATGAATATGTATTAAGAGAATATAGCGGTGGTATTCAGTGGTATTTGCTTATTTTATTATTACTTCTGACCGCTGAAACGTCGTGTACTAGTGAATACATAGTTAAGTAAAAGAAGAGATAACAATTTAGTGAAATCTATAGTACATCAAATTGGTAAAAATGGATGTTTTGTTTAAAGTTGAACCCATTGAAATATTCTCGCAGGTAATATATTTATATTAAATTTGGACGGCAAGAAATGCTACAACCAATGATTTGAATGCCCAATTTTTGCAAATTCTTATAAAATTATTAATAAGTATTCTTAAAATAAATTTACATGAACAATTATTTCAGGTACTTGAAGATATAATGAATACTTTGTATAATGTAAGTGATACACCACCTTTAAAAACAATAGATACTTACTCTGTCACAGCAGCCAAGGAAGAAATAAAGAATATGATAATTGAAACAAAACTAGACACAAATGAAATAAATGAATATTTGAGCACTAAACATTTCAGCGAGGATAAAGTGAGGTTCTTTGTGTCCTTATTAGAAAAAATGAAAAATGAGCTACTTAATTTAGCACTTGTGCATTATAATTGTTCATTTGGAGAAACATTGAAGACCTTTGACTGGAAACTTAAACTGGTCTGTGGATCTAGCGAGCTTAAGAACTATTCCTACCCTTTGCTACAGTTAGCACTTTACACAACTCTTGATAACCACAAGCCAGCCAAAAGATTATATGAGGTTAACAAAGATATGTTATTGAGGCTTATAGATACTTTGGATGATGTAATTGGAGATCAGAATGCTTGAAATATTTAATTTCAAGTCTTTTAAAAAAATGATGATTTAATATCAGCTCTTCTTTCACTAACACCAGTAAAAAGAGTATAGTTCACAAAGGGTATAAATCTTGATCTTTTTCTGTAAGCAAGCATTTGGTGGCAACCCCTCTTGATGGAATGTGCAGCTGCACCCTAAGATAGAGATGCATGGCTAAAAAAAGCCTGTTTATTCTAGGTTTAAAGAGTACTAAGTTAGGTGTCTAGTAACACAGTTGTTGGTAGAGTACCTCACCCCTTGGCTAACCATATAAGAACTGTGGAACCGAGATTGTGAGATTGATATCAAGCAGGTAAGTATGGTACTCCAAACATCCAAATACAGTATTTGGATGTTTGGTGTAGAAAACATGCTGGTGGAATTAGATCATGTAGTTCCTGTGCATTCACCAAAATGTATCTTATAGAATATGGCTAGATATAGTACAAATATACATCTGTACTAATAATAAAGTAATCCCCGAAGGGTTAGGCAGAGGAGTGTAGTAAGTGCACTCCCACATTTCACCAGTAAAATCAATATTTAATATTAAAAATGTCTACTGATATGTATTACTTAACTTTTATAAGCGCCAACGTGTTATTATGTTCAATATAAACTTCAAATATCATTAAATTCTTTTTAATCATAATACACATCCAAAACATACACTAACTTCAGACAGAAATACTGGTAGTATTGTTCTGCTGTAAATGAAACAAACAAATCTCCATTTTATAATAAAATGTTTGTTCTTCAAGTAGAAAAGTCAAAATCTACTTAACTAAAATTATAATAACAGATTATACAATGTTAGCAAATCTAATTCAAACAACAAATTCTTAATATTAACTAGTCATTACATAAAAAGAGAATTTTTCCAATAGTAGATTACAATCTTGAAACAATCAAGAAAAACATTACATACCTTTCTACTTTGAGTGGTGCTCTTCATCTACAAAGTATTGTTGACAAAGTTTTGCTTTTCGCTAGTATTCATTGTAAGCTTGATTAAATATGTGTTTTCTGTTTATTAACACTGAATTTATAAATATTACATGTATTTTAGTTTCCTTTAAATTGATGTGAAATACTATAACTACACATTCATAAAGATAACTAAAGTTTGGCAAGGAATTGATTAAAATGATATCTCTCAATATTATGTTATTATATTTTGTAATATTGCATTTGTTAAAGATGTTTGGAATAAAGAAGTCATTATCTATTCTTCTTGATCTTGTGCATTATTATTGTCTTAAGTGAAAAAAAATGAATCAGAATACCCTGTTTAAACACTGCACACATCATGTGCCAAGACAACTCAGTCAATAATAAAATGCTGCACAATCGTGAACCACAAAAGTGAACCATGTAGATTGAACTTTAAGTACAAACACAAACTATTGTTACTGATAAAAGTGAAATGAAATCTATAACATATTGTAACAATGTTATAAATATGTTTTCTTGAATGACCATTCATTTGTTATTAAATGTTTAGTGTTACCTAAGGTTTTGTAACATTTTACAAAGGCAGTGTAGTTGCACCGTAATAATTACATTTATATTTAATTTCTATTGCAGAGTACATGAATAAATGGGACAAGGAAAATAATTCCGTTAAGTTACAATCAGATCTATGCTGACTTTATGAATGATTTGAACAAGTGATATAGTATATAAAGATTTCCAACTACAATTCTCTCTGAACCGCTATGCGGCTTTGTAGACGATTAAGTATTGATAGGGCAAATATACTATGAGGTGAAATAGATTTTAATAAACAAAAAGCTACTTCTGCTTTTATACACAGATAATCTTTAAAATAGAATATAAATGCACTGTATGCAATTAATCACTATTCATATGTACAGGTGCCGTTTTAATAACATATTTTTTTACATTTTTCTTAAGTACAAAGTGTACAATCACAATCAAAGTTTTACACATATTGCTCTTAATTTTAAACAATAGAAATGTCTTCAAATCAACCGTGCTATGGCAATACATACACAATGATAATAAGGCAATTTTAAAGCTACTGCAGCGGTATTTAAATATAAGTACACAAGTGTTTAAGTATTTGTATTAAAAGAATTAACTTAAATGTGTTAAATAAAATTATTTCTATACAAAGTAAAATTAAAACTTTAAAGCGACAGGATATTATTAACTTTATCTTACATATTTTCAAGTTGCCTTAACATTTCCAGTACCGCAAATAACTATAAAGCTCACCCTAATGTGGGTAACTAAGTTCAGGCACCTAATGAAACATTATTATTTGTGAGTGTATACATTATATAATCTAAATTAAAACGCTACATTGCATAATTCGAATGAACGTACGCGTGTGATGAAAATATAAAATCTCAATATAAAACATTTCAGAAGAATAAAATGCATTCATATATATACCACTAATCCTAAACCACTTTGTGAACACAATTGACTCGAAATTTGCAGCCCATTCATACCTTAGAAACTTCGATCGAAATTTAAGCTCTGGACTGTTTCTATGCAATATTTTTTAATTGTGGTGAGAACCAAGTTGATTGAATCACAAGTGCAGCTAGTATATTGATATCTTAAGAAAATTCTAATGTTATTGAAGAAATGATTACCGGCTTATCTAACAACCCATAAATGATGTAACATGCGTAAATAGTTGTTATTTAGACGAAATACACTCACTTTATAACAATATATTTATATATTTTAGAATAATGTATATATAGGCTGTATTGTATATATATATATATGTATTTAGGCTGTTTAGTTCTTAACACCAGATTGAGTATTTACTTCTTAGCAGCTATTGGAATGAAAATTCAGAGCTTAAATTTGTATTCAAAACACTAAGCACGGGTGATATAATTGTTTCTTGTATGCAATGGGCAATACTGTTTTTTGAGTTCAGTTGACGAGGCCGGCCTCCTTGGCCATGCCGTAAAAGATGGAGTTCTTATCCTGCAGTAGCTGCTCCGGGGGCGCGAACTCCACCAGTTGTCCCTTGTCGAGCACCATAACACGCGTCGAATCCATGATGGTGTTGAGGCGGTGGGCGATGGTGAGCACCGTGCAGTTGGCGAACTCGGACCGAATCGTTTTCTAATGGAGACAAAAATACTTTATAAATATAAATATTATTCTGCACAGTATTTATACATAACATTTTGAATTTCAAAGGGTAAGGGTAGCTGACACAAAGTAATATCCTTTATTGATATAGCCATGAGCCATCCATTGCCATTGATATAGGCATGACAGGGTATATTTAGTACATTCTACGACCAAGAGATTAGATTGTCCATTGTGGTATGTAGGTGGATAAAATTGTGAAAAAGTGATAGCTAAAAAACCGTGCAAAAAGATGCAATGAAAGAGGTGGAAAAAATCAACATAAAAATATTTTACATTGAAAAATTCAAAACTTATAATCCATACTTGGATGAACGAGTACGAGTTACATATAATATCTTTCTTATTATGGGAGGAGAGCCGTAGTTAGCAATAAAACTATAGTGATAAAGATAAAGAAGGTGGTGCGAGCGCTCCGACCTGGATGAGGTCGTCGGTCTCGAGGTCGACGGCGGCGGTGGCCTCGTCCAGCACCAGCAGCGGCGTGTTGCGCAGCAGTGCGCGCGCCAGGCACACCAGCTGCCGCTGCCCCACCGACAGGTTCTCGCCGCCCTCCGCCACTTCGTGCAGCAGCCCCGCCGACAGACCTGCCCCGATGGAAATTTAACTTTCTGCAATGCTGTTCCATATCAACGAGGATTTGGGATAGGTCCGAAACAGGTCGGGCTATTCTAAAAGAATAAACCTCAGTTAATCAGATAGATACTTACTTATTAAATTACATTTATGTATTTAATAATAAGCACGAAATGAGTTTCCGTGATAAATAAATTCAAGAATAGCTGATTACTGTAGTAGCATAGTTGTGCTTTCACCATTAGAGTTCACGCAGATATTATATTCTAGAATATGATTTCTATAGTGTGTCATTTTATCTCAGAGACATTGCAATGCTGTAGAAGTAGGCATCGTAAAATATTGTGATTATAGGCATAATATTAGTACTTTAAATTTTAAAACTTACTTATGACTTCTTTTATCAATCATATAAATTAATTCTTTCGCTTTCTAATAGAATGTAACAGCTGTAATGTAAAATTAAATGGCGCCACGTCTAGTAAAAAAGAAACAGGTCGGAATTAGGAATACTCTAGTTGGTGGACTGACGATTTGAAGAAGTAGGATAGAAATGTTTTCGTAAGGTCCAGTATCATGTGGAAAGCATTTCTATCAAAAGAGACCTATGTTGAGACGTGGAAGTCCAATGGTTAATGGATGGAAAAAGGCAAAAATAGTGTCTAGACTACGTGTAAGTAGAGGGCAGGCAGTGTAGAACATACCTTGAACGAAGGTTTTGAGATGTGCGTGCTCAAGCGAGCGCCAGATGTCCTGGTCGGAGTAGGTGCCGAAGGGGTCCAGGTTCATGCGCAGCGTGCCCGAGAACAGCACGGGGTCCTGCGGGATGAGCGTGATGCGCGAGCGCAGCTGGTGCAGCCCGATCGTCGAAATGTCCACGCCGTCGATCAAAATCTTGCCACTCATCGCCTCCACGATCCTGTTACACGCCGTACATCGCAAATATCACGTTTTCATGGAAGAAACAAAACATCATTTAAATGTGTGAGAGAATGTGGGCGCGTACCGGAAGAGGCCGAGCGTGAGCGTGGACTTGCCGGCGCCGGTGCGGCCCACGATGCCCAGCTTGTCGCGCGCGCGCACGGCGCAGGTGAGCTCGCGCAGCGCCGGCTCGCCCGCGCGGTACCCCAGCGTCAGCCGCTCCAGCTGCAGCGCGCCCGTCGCCGGCCACGCCGCCTCCGGCCCGCCGCTCGCCGTCCACGCCGCCTCCTGACACGACACCACACGTTACCGCGCCTTCACACACACGCACACCTGCTTCATACAACTCGACCATCGGCGTCATAAACGACCGTTAGCAGCGACACCTCCCCTGTTGATTTTTTGGATTTAAGCATTTTTGTGACGAAGCACTGAATGTACTGTAGGTATTTGTCAACTTTACCTTCGTTACACTTTAATTAGAAAAATGCTCAAGCTATTTTCTTTGAAAGTGTAAACGATCTATCTGAAATTTTAAGAATGAATTTTAGGTTGAAGAACAAATATATATTTTTTAATTGTTGTAGAAACATTATTCCGTTTTTTTAAATTTTGGTTCATACCGAATATTAGGATCATTTTAAATGAACAATTTAAACAACTCGCCTGTTCTGTTTCCGCGTACTCCTTTATCCTCTCGACGGCGACAATGTTGGTTTCCACTTCAGATGTCATTCGTACCAGCCAGTTCAATGTCTGCGTAATCTGTGAATACACATAATTTTGAAGCAAAATTCCTTTGGACATAACAGAATATTATAACGAAATAATCTTACATAACCATATAAAAAAATCGGTGGGAAGAAAAACAAAGCGAAAAAAGAAAAAAGCAAAAAAAGAAAAAGCGAAAAACAAATTAAAAAGTATAAAAAAAATTAAAAAGAAAATATTAAACAAACATTAGAATAAACTTGAGACGCCTACGTACCTGGAGCGCATAGCTGACGGAGAGTCCCACGAGTCCCGGGTTGTTGTTATCGCGATCGAGCACGGCGAACAGCGCCGAGAAGAAGATGATGAGGTTGCCGATCATCTCCAGCCGCACGGCCAGCCAGCGGTTGGCGATGCAGCTGGGGTAGTAGCACGACTGGTTGTGGTCCACGCCGCGCTCCGACTCGTCCACGAACCTGCACGCGACATAAACCTCAAATAGCAGAAGGTCCATATATCTATATTGTTCTAGCCCCGATTGCCTGACGTGCTAGAGATCCGACCAAATTTAATATCATGTATTAATATTTGTTATTTTACTATAACAATCTGAAAAGGCTAATCCATCCTAGACAGTTTTGTGAAAATAAATTAATAACGGCTAGTTGGATAGGCTCGGTGAGGACCACCAGTATAAAGCAGGGTAATTAAACATATAGGTCTTTGGCGACGTGGAACAATGTTAAAGGTAAAAGTACGTTATACAGTTATTTCTGTACCTACACATTAAGCATCTGTAGCCAATCCGTAACGCATGCATATTGTTTATATAATATGAATAATAAAACCTAAGTGTTTAAACGTCGGAGTTGTACTACACTGCTCCGTCTACCCGTTCCGGAATTACATGCGTGTTGTTATACAGTAGCAGGTGTGTTATGTAATACAAAACGCACACAGTTACCTGTCCGAGACGCCGTAAGCGCGGATGGTGGTGGCGCCGGTGATGCTCTCGCCGAAGTGCGAGTAGATGGGCGAGCGCGACACCGACTCCAGCCGCTTGAGCTGTCGCGACGTGGCCACGTAGAACCGCTGGATCATGTAATACACCACGCCGATGGGCAGGATCACTGCCATGAACACCGGCGTCGAGTAGCTTATCACGAACAGCGTTCCCAGCACCTGCGCCGCATCGCAACTTTGCTTCATATTACCCGTCGCTATACGCAAATCGTACCCGGCGTCACACACATGTACCGTTGTTAAAGTATTTACATATATATACCGATGAATGTCTCACCATGGCAACATATTGAGATATAACATGTAATGGGATCAGTTTACACTGTATTATTTTTTGTGCTTCTTCCATAAAACGTTTCTATAAAAATTATCGACCTATTATGACAGTGCTCGATAAAAGTTATTTAACAAAAGCTTAGTGTTAGTGATAATAAAGCGATCAGTTACACAGATGTACGTATTTTTTTCCAAATTATCCTGTGTTATTGGACCTACACTTGGAACCTTGGACCTACAATTTGGAAACAGTTTAAAAAACCGCATTTTGGAATTCCTTCGACCTGATAAATGAGCATGGATTGCGCAATACGAAATTATGAAAGACTCCAACTCATAAGGGGCAATGCCCCATTTTCTAGTGACGTCATCAACAAATCGCCTGTTTCAGTCCAGTACTGATTATAGACCTCCCCCTAATGAGCGCCCTCGCCCCTTTTCCACACAATGCGCTGTTGTGGTGTAAGGGATTCTAAGTGCCATGTTTGGAGCCCAATTCATCCGTCCTACTCCTGGCTATGATAGCGGCCACGATACTGGCAGGACATAGGATACTAAGCGTCATCGGGCTATTATTAGTTACTAAAAACAACTGACCCATTTATCTAGCATATTCATTTAGTGTAGCTTGTACAATTGTTGTCTGTTAGAAATACTTGTATGAACCAATGACGGTTTCCGTGCTGACGGTGTTTATATCATTGAGACCGTCTAGAATAAACTCCGTAGCGGAGTGCATGAATATTTTGTATGTAAAGGGAAATACCTCCATCGCACAAGTTTAAAACAATCGACGCAAAAAATCGTTATCACGAAATGAAAAAAAAAACCGTTGAACAATTTTTTTATCTGTCGTACTGTTTCTTAGATTCCGATATTGCTTATTTGAAATAAATGTGAATGTTGTGGTTACATGATAATTGTATATTAATACTTTAATACAATTTAACTGAAATACTATGATAATAATGTTCATTAGTAGACATTAGAAATGAACACAGACGATAAAAGTTATGTTACTGTTTGTTACTACACAAAATTGTAAATGGAGACGCAATAAAAAAAAAACAAAGAGGAATCGCTAGAGACGTGAACGGTGAACGGTTACCTCGAAAGTGCAATATATGACGTCGATGACCTGTGCCGGCAACGTGGTGTCCGCGACGTCCACATCCTTAGAAAATCTAGCGAGCACGCGGCCGAGGGGCGTCACCTCGAAGAATTGCAACGGCGCCTTTAACACATTGGCCAACAACAGCGCGTGCAGCGAGCGCGCCGCGCGCCAGCACGCCAGGTACGGCACTAGGTCCGCGAATATCGACGAGAACGCTGCAACAACCGCCGCCGTTACGGCCCGCGCCACGCACACTCACGCACACACACACACCTACAACTACGCGGCTGCTATTAATAATGAATACATCGGTTGCCATCTAGAAATTTCGATGAGCTTCGACAGGCTACGATTGGGTATAAGGGCGCATTACTTGAGTGCGAGGATGGAGCCGTGGTGTGACTGCGAGCCAAACTTACTATATCGCGACAATAGAACGCATGCAAAACACACTAGTGCACTAATAACGGCATTCGCGTAATAACCGTATACTTCCTGTTACTTTTTCCTCTCTTTCTATCGAATAGTCTCGCTGGAAAATATATCCGATTACATCGACACATCTATTACGAAGTAAAAAATAAAACAGTGATAAACTGACCCCAAGTAAATTTACCTTGCAACAAAATTTAGCCACTTCAATAACATTTCTAGAGCAGGCGTTTCGGATTAAAATACTCTAAACAGGAAAGGTAAAATATAAAATCTACAGATTGTCTATTAAACATGGAATACATCAAAAAAGTAACTATTGAAGAAGTATTAACATTTATGTGACAGCACACAACATTAACAGAACGAAAAAATGCGATAGTGGGCGTTAAGAAAAAACTACTTGAAGCGTTATTGCCACACATTATAGATAATTGTTCTGGTTCTAATGAAAATCGTGTTAGAAAACATGTTCCAAATATAATTTAAAATATATGTATGTTTTTCCTAGAAGAAAACCTGTCCTTAATGTCATGGGGCATTAAATAAAGTATAAAAATACTGTTTATATTTATATTTCTTTAGTATCTAATTTGGACATGACAACGAGTAATACAAATGAAAAACTATACTCAGTGTGCATGATATTAACTGTATATCTTTATTGGTCTAATCTAAATGTATATACATATCTGTGTTCGCTTTTGTCTATGCGTGTGTGTGCGTATGTGCATGCTTGCATGTGTGTGTGTGTTAGTACGCGTGTGTCGTACCGAGAAGAAGCAAGAGGTCCAGCCGCGCAGCGTCATGGGCAGCACGTTGTCGAGCACGTCGACGTCCTTGCTGAA
>DWME01001543.1:0-24298 GCA_018244795.1 Parelbella ahira ahira
GATACATGTCTGTATAGTGTGGTATCTATGTGTGGGTGCATTAGTGTGCGTAGCACTTTTGTGGTTAATTTAAAGTATTTTTTATTCATTATTTAAAAAAAATATTAGCATTCTCCACTCCTTCTCTATACAAACTATAAGTGTGCCAAATTTCATATTGCTCCGTCCGTGAAATTTTCGTAAAAAGGGGTGCAAAGTTTTTGCTTCACGTATTTATATATACATATTGTAACCCGCTGTAGTGTCAACGTATTAGCGCAATAGGTAATACGGCTTTGGGCGATTCGTTGCGATTTTCATCAGACGCACGAACGTTACGCAAGATTTGTTTGGAGATGTTCGTTCGGTAAAGTTAGCATTTTAATTAAACACAATCTTTTTGGGCTTCTTGACTTGATTAACGTTTACAATGGAACCTGGAACTTTCCGTATTTCATTAATATTATGCGAACAAACAGTTGTTAAATCAAGTTTTTTTTTTTCACCACAACATAAAAAGGATTTACGTCAGCGCTCATGACTATATTATATTATGCGTCTTTGTAAAAGGGATCTAACTTGTGCAGGTTCTCAATACGAAACGTTGTTATAACTGCTTGAATGGTTTTAGAAACAGCCAAAGGCAATGCGTGGTAGGAACTTAATTAATTACACCTCAGTCAGAAACGTAAGATTATACATAGTTTTGCTATCATGTAAACTATTAATTATTAACACAAATAACTAACATTATGTAGGTACTTATGATATTTGATAGAAATTGGCAGCTTTTTACAACATTAAGTAGTTTTCGGACCTACGTAAATAAATTACAAAATACAAAAAAATATATGTAATCCTAAAAGAGGATGAAATCGTATTTAAATAACAAGAGGATAAAAGCTAAAAAAATGAATGTACAGTATCAAATTGTGAAGAGGCATCCCGCGGGGATCAATTTTATGGCTATTATTGTTCTTCGTGTCCACTGATAACGTTAAACACAAAGGTCTCCAACGATGTCACATTTTACGCAGACGACACCTGTCACTCTTACATTGAACATCGTCTGAAAGAAATTTTCTATGAATTTCATAGTATTTAGGGAATATAGTTCGAATTTGATCGGAATTACTGGGACCTTAACGTTTTATGTTTTTATCATTGACGGACAAACGAAAAATACCAGACAGCTAGTTAGTGATGGTGATGATAAAGTCAATCGGAAAATTAGACGTACCTACAAAGCTGTAGGCATACATCATTTACCTATGAGATTAAATCCGGAAAGGAAAGTTTACACTTAGTACATTGTTTCAGGTTACGTAATTAATATCTTAATATCTATAGGTACCTATATCATTTAAATGACTTAAGGATAAACAAACTTGGTATCCGGTGCTCTCTGTCTACACCGTAAGGGACCTGGCGCGATGTCATAATAATAATTCGAAAGACCAGAAAAACATTGTTAAAAATCGAGTAAGAGAACATTTTGTAGAATGGCGTAAAGTAACATAAATACGGGGAAATATGAACACAATCACGCGGACAGCCTCGTGTTGTCGCACCACGTGCTAGCGCCTCCCTCCATCGTCATTCTGCTTTTAATGTGCTAATTAAATACGTCCGAATTGCAAAGCCTTCGCTAATTTGACACACATTTAACGTTGCTGCGACCAGTCTCCCCGGGGAGTTCATTCAACCACTTTATTGTCAGATACAGGTTTCATTGCGTTGGACAAAATAATACTCGTAGTCTAACGCTATATCCACCTTAATATTGTTCCCATTGATAAAGATAAATCAGGGGTGTTTCAAAGTGTGCCGTTTGTAATAAATGTTCATTGGACTTACAAGGACACTGTTAACATTGTTTGTTAACTTTGTTTAATAGTTTTTCTGTAACGCGTCACACTGTAATATTTGCAGTACCTAATTGGCAACGAGAGTTCGCTATCGTCAGGCAAATTGCGTGCTTGTTAGCCGCTTGTGAATTAATAAAATATTGTCGATAAAGTGGATATTTCTACCAATAGGTGCTGGATGATTCCACCTTTTATATGGGCCCCATGGAATGTAATCGTAAATAAATGGTACGGAATTATAATTTTTTTGGATTGAAACGGAAAGAAACGATTCATTGAACTCATAACGCAAATATTTACTCGAAAGTTTTTAGAATACCACATTGAGTATTGAAATTGATATTCTGTACTAGCCAAAATCAATAACGAGCCGATCTGAATAGTAGGTTCTTTAATTAAAACTGGAGCAGACAACTAATAATTAATTACCTAGAAAAATATCATACAATGTAATTTATATTATATAATACATCAATATAAAGCGACCCTAATTTAGACATTATTCGAGACAAACAAGTAATGTGGCGTCGTTTAAAATGAAAATGTGTTGTTACGGATATCAGGAATTAGGATTTTATGTCTACCAGCCCGGACTTGGTCAGCGAAGCAGATTGAGGCTTTAGTCTTCTCAAGAAAGCAAACTACAGTCCAACAAGGGAAAAGAGAGTTGCTAACAATGGTCAGGAATTAGGCCATTCTAATATTTCAGTTTTACGCCGTGATGGCAGTGATTGCAGCAGGATATGTAAAAAATTACTAGAATGTGAAATGAAAAATAACATATTTGTCACCGTCACCGGGTCGTTTGCGAGGGGAAAAAATATTTTTGAAGCAAGGAGATAACGGATTTGTTTATACATACATACATGGAAAGGCGATAAATGTAAAGTTCATCACAAGCGTTTAAAAGATTTTTTTTAAATATGAGCATATTTGTATTATTTTATTGTTAATTTGAAAGTTTTGAAACTGTCCAACCATTCTCTACAAAAAAACTGAAATACTATTCTAAAACATTTGCAATTTCAATCCCCGAAGGTCAAGTGTCGATTACTAATTCTACGTCAAATATTTATACACTTCCCCGCGATAATATCTTTTAATAAATTCGGAACCGATTGTGAAGGTAAAACTAATTTCATGTTATAAAGACAGGCCGAGAACATCTACTAAGTAGTAGATAATTTCTTTTTCGTTTAGCCTAAATAACAGTACTATAAGATATTATAAATACTTCGTTCTGTAAAAGAATCTCAGGCTTTTTCTTATCAAAGAATACGATTCATTACAGATTACAACGATCCTGTTCTCTAATCTTACGTCTTTTTGATTCAAATGTGATCTTGAAAATAAATAGGCATTGCATAAAATAGAAATGAAAGTTCTTGATTTGTTTAATACTTTATTTAGTTTAGATTTTTTATTAGTCGATATTTATTCAAATCGAAATATTAGGTAAATTCGAAAAGTGCCAAGTCGCCCGATCGGACGAGTTTTTGTCGGGCGAGATGACGAATAACTCTCGTTATCATCATCGTCAGCCTACTGCCGTCTAATTCCATTTACACCGATCACGTAAGTACATTGCTGTTTAGATCATACATTAGGAATACGACGAAGGATACAATTAACGAGTTTTGTATACACAAAACCTTTCTTCAAATGTACCCGCTGTTACTCGCGCACGGTGCTGTACGATTGCGATATCAGGCTCGAGTTTCTCAGGCAACAACTTAAACATCAAATATTTACAAGAACTATTAGTCCATCAAGGCCTGATCTCACATCCTTGGCTCGAAGCCAAAACTTACGCACGTGTGTTAGTAAGCACTTGTACCGACGCGATGCAGAACATCTCTTTACATACATACGTTCTATCATGTTTTATATCAAATAAAAATTGTATCATATATACCTTGTCGCGTGAAAATTATGTTATTTATATACTTCTATATAACTTACTGTAGAGTAAGTAGCCGTAGAAAACCATTCAACATTTCTAACTCACAAACGCGATATTTAACTAGTGCATTTTACCTACAGTAAAATCTCTGTGCCGACCGAAGTTTTCAAAGTTAGTACAGATAGTAAGACAGTCATGTGTATATTCCATCTGTTGGCTCGTTAAGAGAGGGCCTTCGCTAGACAGACATCTAAACGACACCTGCATCTTAGATGCAAAAATCAACAAAGCAAAAATCTTAAAAGCATGTGTAAAACAGACTTATTATTACGCATATAGTATTAGAAAAGAGCTATATTAGTGTTTAATTATTTTGGCACATAAAGTCTGATAAATGTGTACCTATATATTACTTATTAATTTAAATACGAAAATTACCACTGCATGCAACACGTTGTTTCGATTTAAATACGCACAGACCGTGTTTATAAATCGATCTACAAGCATTTACGACTTATGTACCTTCAAGTTAATGGCGCAAGAAAGTGGAGGTCATAAATAACTATTTTTATAAAACCTGCATCACTTCTTGCACGAGGGTGGGCGGGCGCGGTTGCCGGCGTTGAATTTTTCACACCACCGCCCATCTCCGCCCGCCTTACTTAATAAAATATCAGTAAGACTTCGTCACATCTCAGTGTCATAAACTTATCTTAGTGACACACTTAAAATATTTTAGTTTACATCGCCAACGTGATACTTTGCTTACAACGCTACTAAAAAGTGACCTAGAGATTTCAAAATAAATATAAAATTTTTATTCGAAATATTCTATTCACAAAAGCTTTATTTACAATATTTAAGCATGCCATAGGAAAATTAGATAAAATATATAACATTCAAAGGCCTTTGAGAAGATTACTTGTAACAGATCATAATAGATTCGTTTTGTGTTTAATTATGATAATAAATATTAACTATATGTTACGTACTTCGTTAACTGTTTTTTAAAATTCAATTCACAGAACAAATTCGATTACGACGGGCCTAATTGCCAAGACTTTTATTAACAATTGGATAAATCTAATTCATAGCACTCACGGTAAGAGATATACAGCAACAACTATTAATAATCATTAGATATTACTTTAAATTATGTAGCTATTAATTCAGAAATTTGTATTATTATCTGCGTTAAAAATAATAGTCGTTTTATCCTGTGTGTCGAATTTTAACTACAAACAGTTAACAGACGCCAGTGGTGGCATCGGTTCAAAATCTATGATATAACCATGAACAGCGGTTAAATTACTCTATTAAAATAGCCAGACAGCATACACTATCCAATTCTTTATAACGAATAGGTACCTACTATTGTCCAGTTATTAATAGTATCATTATATAATCGTTCTTTCACAATAATTAAATATTGTCATTATTATCTAACTGTGAAAAACATAAATATTTATAGTTATGAAGTTTCTATATTAAGTTTTTAATACAACAATGTAACGAAAATTAGTTATAATATGATTGAGACATTGATTATCCGTACAAGTTGCTCGTCCTTAAGAAAATTAATGTCAAAAGGTAATGTACGTAGCTACGTGTTGCTTCCGGTGAGAGTACGTTGCCGTCGCCTATTATGCCCTTCAGCGCTTACAACAACATAGCTCATGGACGATATTATATTACACTAATATCTATTAGCAATGTTTACCATTGTTATTATCTTATTACTTTTGTTTGTCTATTACCTTAACAACATAATGTATTATGTATGTTGCTTGTTGTTAGTTCGTGTTAACCTGTTCAAGGACATTTAAATTCTGTACTTCACTTAATTATAACGATATCTAAAAAACGCGCGATAATTTAAAATAATGTAAGTATCGAGTGAATGTTTTTTTTTGTTATTTAGACTATTAGATCTAGCTAAGTGTTCAAAATGAGACTGATGTATTTGTTTTATTATTTATAAAGGACCTTGATCATAAACTGAAGTATGAGCATCAAAAAACACATCGTACATGCAATGCTTCATTTAAAATATGCAGTGTGTCGTGGCATTTGTTTGCATGTAACTAATCGAAGCAGTCGCTTATAAAAATAAGCCACCCGTTTTTAAAATTGAGCTTATGTAAATTTCAAATATAACGCAACAATATATTTGGGCAGAAACATCGATGTAATAGACAAACACATTCACTTTCTAAAATAAACACTGGCAATAAAGAATATTGAATAAACATGACGCGGATGTATAATACGAAATGTTTATTCATCACGTGCGAGAGGATTCGGTAAGAACTCTTCAAATTGATCAATCGATAATTATTGTCGGACGAGCCGTACGTGCATGTGTGACAAGTAACGAGGTTACCGATAGAAAGTGGTGAGTCATGAACGTTGGTGTGGAAAGCGCGCCTTTAGCCTTTAAAGCGGGCAATTCAAAAATTAACGGTGCACTCCATTACACTGTATACACAGGCGACCCTATCATTGTTTGTGTTTCAGGCTTTGTATAATATAATTAAACACACAATCACTATTTCATGCTGAGGAAATGACACGTTTCCGATCTTTCATAGTAAAAATCAATATTTTTTAAATTGTTTGCTCAATTAAAAAGAAAACATACAGAATACAATAATTATATATAACCGTTGCAAATTTATATTCTGAATACATTTAAGCTATTGAAAATTTTTATATAATGCATCGTCTTTAATTTCATACGCACGCTAGATTTGCTAGATCTCAGTAAATTGGACATTAGAAAATCGTTAAAAGTGAGACCGGAAAAGTCATTGGATTCCATATGGTAGGCAAATTTAGAATTAAAAAATAAGAAAAGACGATCGAATTCAGTACAAAAGCTGGCATGACGATAACGTCCTGCTGAATTTTTAACGCTGCGGTTAGTGTAGGAACCAGATGTGTTAGCTGACAAACTCTGAGAATAAGGCAAATTTAATATTTATAGCTAGCAACACACCTTGTTTTTGCGATGTTATGAGACATTGCGGAACTCGTCTACAATTTTTTGTCTTACAAGGCGCCCTAGTTTAATATTTGTATCGCAAGCCGTCACAGTGTAATTGAATTCTTTATATACACTGTGTGAATTGTGTTCGCCTCTCAATTATATGCCACAAATGTAGTTCGAAGATATTATTGATCGTGTTTTAAACTATTTTCCGTGATAAGATAATGATTTCCAAATCAACGACTTGTGTGATATCTGGATTCAATTACCTGATAGGGGCAGTTAATTGATATCGACACGATGGGCTCAGCCGTGTTAATTAAAAACCTGAGTGAATTAATCAAGAACTGCATTCAGGTTATGACGTTGGACGTAAACAGCTTATTAATTTTCCCACCCGCCATTAATATCGTACAAACAATTGTTTATCATAAAATCATAATCATATTTCAATGTTGAATTCATCGAAGCAACAATTACATTAGTGAAATAATAATTGCCAATGTAGGAAAACAAGAATATATGCAAACGTAATGTAACATTACGCTTGTAATCCCCGAAGGAGTAGGCAGAGAAGTGTAGTTACAAGTAGTAAGAAACGTGGGGGGACGTTTCACCAGTTACGTTTACGTCCCATGGAATAGGTGGTGAGCCTATTGCCATACACCGGGCACAGATCTAAACTCCGAGTAACAACTAGAAATTCTCAATTAGAGAAATCCAAGAGTACCTGACCCCGGATTTGAACCCAGGACCTCCCGATCGACAGTCACGCTTGCAACCGCTCGACCAACGAGGCAGTCATATGCAGTTATTAGAAACATTATGGAATAAAATAAACTGTATAAAATAAAATAGGTCGCGTTGTCCACTGGCCGGAGTTGGTTCAATATTTTCCGTTGACGTCAAATAACCGTAAAATAACCCAGTCCTTTGGAAATTCAAATCATTTGTTGATAGAATTTTCAGGAACGTACCTGAAAGCGTATGACGAAATATTGCAATTCTGATAACAAAAGCACAACTCTTGGTAGGTAAGGCTGATTATTAAATATATTACTCAAAGATTTTCTCTAACAGTTCGGCACAAAAACACTTAAACGTTTTGCTTACGGTAAATGTGAAACAAATTTGAAAACGCGTCTATTTTTGTGCAAACATTTTCTTTTGAGACACTGAACGGTATTTTATCGTTTACTGACCGCTTTTAGTCACTAACAGGATTACGAAGAGGGCCATCACAAAGACTTTCAAAGACAGTCGATAGGCTATAAAAGAGACGGGCGGCCAAGTGCAGCACAGCGTTCAACAGGGCTTCTTGTTCCGCGGCCACACTTCAATAGACAAATGTTTGCCTCGAGTTTGTTTCGGAAAATGTCAACTATCATACAAATATGTTGTTGAACTTTTCTTTATATTCCATACTTGTTTTAGGCATTCTTAACACGTCCGCATCTTGCTGAATATTTAATGATCAATTTCCGTCTCAATGAATCTGTCGTGTCTTCTGTCACGACAATGTTCATTTATATCGTTAACTGCCGAGATACATTATGGCCCCTTCAGATAACTAGCGCACCGGGTTAAATCAGTATTTTAACTCATCACCGGCAACATAAGTCAGGTCACACAGAACACATGTACTTTCCTCCTTTCAGTTTTAAAACGGACTGTGGTACAGTTTGGTATCAGCGTTAGCTGAACGTTATTAAACTGTCGTCGGAAAATGATGCATTTATATTTTAAATGTGTTTAAATCATAAGATCTTTTGTTGTGTCACTATTACTGAAACTTTACCATCTTCACTATCATAGTACCTACACAAATGTTTAATTGTGATAGCATTGTCTTTATGAGATTTCTAAAGACGTAATAAGAACGAGCTCAGTCACCGTAGCTGTCAAAGCATTTTGTCTAATATCAAGTGCTGACGATAAAACAATTTCATTTTGAGCAGCTATTTAATATCAGCTTCCTTAGGAATTACTTCGTAAAAATCATTTCGTGGATAGAGAAAAAGCAATTGACGTATTTTCATGAAAACGTGTAGTTTCTACGCTAGTAACATACGTTGTTATAACAAATGAAGTCTGATTTTTTTTTTTGATGCAAAAGAATCAAGTCTCAATCAGTCTCCAATCGATTTCTACGTTTACATCTGAAACAAGTGTGTCTGTAATCGTTGGTTTTCGTTGGTCTAGTGCATCTAATATGTCTAGCATTACTTAAACGCGTGAGTTATTTCGTTTTGTCTGCGGTGGGGGGCGAGCTCGCGGGCCATCATCACGTGCGCGCAGAGCTATAACCTGGCCAGCGATGCATCTTCCCGCTGTATTAATATATCATTTCGTAGTAACTAAGTGAGACGGACAAATTGCTCACTACTTTATTTAATATTTATTGGAGAGAAGGGTACGCGATCAATCAACCGAACGAGCGCACATTCGTGGATCCGCCGCCACATCGCAGCTGCCGTCCAAGATTTCTTAATTGAACACTTCTTTTTTTTTTTAAACTTTGAACGTGTTTTCCACCTGCAGCCGTTGATTATTTATTTATTCTACGATTACGTACATTTTATATACGAAATCGAATTGTTTATTAAAAAATAATATTGTTATTTGTTTAAATCTGTACGGTTGTTAATTACAGTACTTAGTGTTTTATTGTAAGTTCAATGCTCTTTATACGATCATAGGTAGCGTATTTACGCATCGGTCGTAAAACTGACTTTAGAAAAAAAATAATTTTGAAAATGTACTCATCGAAGTACAGCTAGTGGAGGTAAATAAATTTTGTAGTCGACGGATGTAGTCTATTCGGATACATATGTAGATTATTCGGCCGGTTATAGCTGGGCCTTGCTTGCCTCGGGCATGTGGTCAGACTTTTAACTAAGTTAAAAATATACATGAATATTGCAGCTTGTAAGTCGCGTACATTTTTATAGGTTTCCGTCGATACTGTTATACATACCTATGTGGATTTGAGCGATGTAATTACAAAACCTTTTCATATTTAAATACATCGCCAACAATTCATTCACTTATAATATACTATGTATATGTATTAGAGACTTTTTGTTGATGCTAAAAACAAAAATAATGTATAACGTGTAGGAACAATCCCTTCATATCCATTATGAGGATGGCAATACGCAAGAAAAACGCGTAGTCATTCCATACGGGCTTGCGCCATACGCTAGAGCTATAATAATATATCTCTTTATCTTTCTTGAAACCCAACAAATAAAGAGGTATTATTTATAAAATAAAAAAACATGTACAGCACAGACAGTGGGTAAAATAACCGTTCATCTTAAACATTTGTCAAGAGCGGCTTATGTTAACTTAGTAGGGAAATACGTAGGCTGAAAAAATGCCCACCCTCACCTTATGTCTACGTTTGAGACATTTACCTTTTTAAGAAAATGCAAGCGTATTTACTTGGGCTTGTGAAGAAGAGAAGAAATAAAAGCTAAATGAAAAAATAACTGGTTTAACAGGGAAAGCTCCTACATAATAGTATGACGTCATGTTGGATAACTCTGGTTTAAAATCTAAACAAAAAATAATATGATAAGCATTTTGAATTTTTTGAACGTGTACAAATATAATGTTTATTCTAGAGATACATATTAAGTATTCTTGAAAGCGTTCGCTATACAACAGAACCTGAACAGATAAACGAACCTGTTTTTGAAGAACAAGGTGGGAATTTTATTTACACGCTCTCTTTGTTAAACAAAGTAAATTTATCATATCAGAATGTTATGAATGCAAAACGTAACTGTGTCTGTCTGCCACGCGGCACTGCCACAGTACTGAACCGATGCTGATAAAATTTAACATGTAGTTGTAGTTACAACTCTTGTATAGGATAGATTAGACGCTTTATCTTTTTTTTTTAATAAAGCAATATTGTTGGCTTAATTTAATATTTGCAACAAAACTGCCGTGTCAAGGCGTGGATGGAGTTATCAGACCGATAAAAAGCTTTTAATCGTATTAACTTAACGATTTATTAAGTGATGGCCAGCGGTGATGGTTGGGTAACAAAACTATTATGAGTCATGATATCAAACAACTTAATTAGGTATACTAGATATATTAAATGTAAGTTGTGCCTCATTGTTTATCAAAGGCTATTTGGCTGGTACTTATTTATTTTCAATGTTGATAACATGAAAGGAATCATTAGCCTGCCATGTTAGTCTTGGTATTCTTAGAGTGCAAAACCGGTTCAAGTTACTGTCGATTCCCAACTTCCCTCAAATAATCCGGCTCAGATAGCAAAACAGATCGTAATCGTATTTACTATATAACTTTTCGACTACTTTTACGCTTCCATTGAGTGACTGAGTGAGGTTAGAGCACAGCCTGCCATGCTGGACAAATGGAGGTTGAAGATTTTAGAAGCCTTAGTGAACATTTCTTTTGTTAGCTCTAGGGTTTATAGGTTGCCTCGCGATGTTTTCGTTCACCGTTGTAGCAAGTGATATTTAATCTTTAAACCCAAAAAGGTGCGCGTCAGTATTTAAACTCAGGATCTCCAGAGTTCGACAATCAGCCTCTCGGCCGAATGTCGAACCACTAGACCACCACTGGTTGGTTTTAACATCCTGTTGCCTTAAAACAATTTAAAAGTAAAATTGGACCATATTGAAGTGTGTAAAAGTTCTATGTAAATGCAATCAAAATTTGCTCCACGCTCCGAGCCGGTCTATTTGAAAGAACCCTTAGAATAAAAAACCTTACAACGTTACCTGCTGTTGATTCCCTATGTATCTATCCGGCGAACTCATCTTGCTAACATGTCGCTGTCATTGCATACGGATTCCGTAACAAATTAACAATAAAACTCAATAACATAACCACCGGTGTTCACTGTCCGTTATTATTTGACACAATGACAACCGGTAAAAAATTAATTTTATAGGTATTGTTCATTTAGCGTAATTCTGAACAATTTATTATCTCACCTACTTAATTCTTTTGAGTCATTATTTAAAACTTACAAAACTACAAAGCAAGTATGAAGACGAATATATTTTTGGCATATGTTTTTATATCTTATAAACAATTAAAATGTCCAAAAGCATACCTTACTACGCCGCATCCACCTAGAATTTGATATTCGATGTCCAAGAAGATTAATATAGTTCGATTTATACACGAAACAAATAAAACAAATCAGAAATGTTTATATTTCAACACACATATGGCGTTGAAGATATATATTTTATTAATGTACTATCTCATGCTGTGAGACGTATCAATATTATATCGACACATGCAAACATAAATAAACATCTAGCATAAATATTGATCATGACAGCCACATAATATTAAATTCATCTGCCTTTTGATGTCCTTTGAATCAAACATTAATACTGTAGCTAAATAATAATCTTCAAAGCAAGGATTTTGAAATACCCTATTGAATGCATTTCTAGTTTGTGCGCGTTTGCCGTAGTTGGCCCTTTGACGAACACGCCGAACGCAGGTCTGAGCGGCAGTGCTGGGAATAAACCGTGCAAGGTTGTGCAAAGCTATGTGCCTACATTGTTGGCCGAGAACGAACAGCTAAGACGCCCGCTCCGCAGAAAAGTGCTCTTAATTATTTACGCAACAAGCGCGTCGTAAACGCGCCGCAAGTAACCGGTTCGCATAGCAGTGACACAGTCGACATTAAACATCGAATATGCTTAAAACTTAATATTTATTTCGCTTTTATCGCCACGAATGCTTACAAAATAACATTTCTGTTTAACATTTAACGTTTTATGACATCAAATTGTACTTAATACGTTTGTTGCGCGAATTTCGAACGAAAGTTTAGCTCGATAGGACGGTTCGTTTTTATTGTTCCTTCCAGTAAACTCGGCTGGTCTCTCGATAGTTTCACTACGCGAGGGTAGCAAACTCCTATATGCACATATTTCGTGCGAGTGCTATTGGGCTTAGTGTGACGGTTTCTTTATGCATGTATTGTGTGCTGTGACCACCAGGTGGCCGGACTGATTTTTAGCTGTTCCATGCCGTGAAAAGTGCCTCTGAAAATATGAGCGTCGATGGCACAAGTGAAACATATGACCTCGCACTCAGTTCATAGATTTTAAAACAAAACAGTCCCATCGCGACCCAAGATATATAAAATGTCACGTTGGATTGCAACCTCGCTAACTTGCGTAACAATGCATGTAAAAGTCTTAGTAATGCGCTTGACTTTCTAATAACCATAATTATATACGCAAATTCTATGCCTCGGTCTGTCTTACTGCTTTGTGTCCCACGTTTTGTTAAAAAATAGTTGGAGAAACAAAACAAGCGATAGGAGGCAAAATTGTGTAGCCAATCGTCTGCAATAAAACAGGCAAAGATCGCAGCCTCGAACATCGTTCGTGTATTATTCAGGGCGGGCGAAGTTGGGCACATGTGTCCACTGACAATTCGCCGTCGACCGCGTACATACTTGAAACGCGACGGAAACTATGTTTTTTTTTCCTTCTCCTACATGGGGGCAAGGACGTGTAAAATATGATTTTAACAGGATTATATTTTTTCCCCTTTAACTGATGTAAATGCGCGAACCGAGGTCCAGAGATCTTTCCGAATTTACGCCACGGCTGGTATTGAGTAACGTTAGGCACGTAAAACATGCTTGCATTTAAGATATCGGAACGTAAAATATTACACTTTACGCTTTCAGAGAGCAAGCTGAAGGTCCATAGACATGCAAATTCTCTATTTACGACCCCCGTTTGAATAAATCGTATTTGTATGTAGCGAACAGAAAGTTTCAAACCTTAAGGCCCTGCAGCCGGTAATCATGTAAAATGTACTCTGATGACATTAAATTCATACAAATCCACATATGTACGGGTAATATCACACAGAATTTTTCGTTTTTATGGCAAAATTATTACATTGTTCATTATGATTCTCGTATACGAAAATGTATTTGGGGCTCGCATTAATTTGGAGGTGCCCCGAATGGGTTGAACGTGGGGAAAACAACGTAACTAGGTGAAATATGAAAGAGCTCGGTAAGTTTTAATTCTGTCGATTCAACTTCTTGGATGGCGCGTGTTAATAATTCAAAGGTTCCGGAGGGAAGACCGTATCGTTCCCGGTAAGTCAGGTTGCGGTTCCAAGGAAGAAGTAGGCCACAACAGAAAATGTTCATTATTTGTTTACGGGATAATGAGTGGCATAATACCACTTTTAAAAGCGTTTATGGTGTAAATGCAGGTCGCCTTATTATTTCAAATATAACAATTGTGTCGGTACAAATAAGATTTTACATTGGTGGTCGGCCGACTGAAAGCCACTTATACGGAACATGTTAGCTATACCATTCAAATACTGGCATGCCGTACAGTGTACGAGTGTTCCACGCAGGCTTCAGAGGAGCGTCGCGGCGTATCGTGAACCTCTGCCACTGACATCAATTGCCTAACACATTTCACATACAACTACCTGTACGAATTTCCTTATATTCGTGCCTCTCAGATCGCATAAAAAGCAATGAATTTTATAAATACGGTAAATCCTCTTCTATACCGTCATAAAAAGAACGTGCGGCTACAAATATGATACATGAAATCTAACTAAACATGAATAGCCACTAAAAAATTCTGCGGCAAGAGCAACGCAAGTCAGGGAGCTCTCTAATAGATCAATGTGGGCCGGTTCACAAGCACTATTCCGAATTAGGTACGTGCGTGCACAATTGATATGACATTTGAAGTTTAAATCGTCGTTAATAATCGTCGCTCTATATACTTTGCTTCGATAAATTTATTTCCGCACGAGACGCAAAGCATTGCAATTGTGATAATCAAATATTTCCCTATAGGAATTAAAGTTACTCACCAATTATGATCTCAACAAATAGAATTGCGATTGGATATCACTATATGTAAGAGAATATTGTTCGATAACAGAACAATCTTGTCGGATATGCAGTCGCCAATATGCTCAGCGCGGTGGCTATCGTATCTCAAGTCTTTAACCGGCTTGATACATCGGAAGGGCTAGTGGGTATTGCAATAAACAAGTTTCGTTCCAAGAGAACGCTGGAAGGCGGTGTATATATTTTTTCAATATTAAATATTAAAGGGCGGCAAACCTCACCCAACCTATAAAGTCTGGTCGGTGTACGTATCACCTGGGCTCTCGCATCCACCCGCAATCTACACTCACATTTTATTGGTTAGTGTTGCTCTTTATTACTAAAAAATATCGATATAGGATTTTTCTCTCTGCAAGCTCCTAAATTATAGGCTTATGCCTACCGAAAGCGGAAATATGTATTTTTAACATCTGTACCATTGAAAGCGCACAAACAAATGGCAATAAGCAATATTTGTATAATAAATTGAATGTTAGTGACGTATGTACATATTTCTGTATCTGAATTATTTGTCATCCAATTATGGCACAGTCGCAGTTGACATGATGGAATTCGTCTATTCAATGATTTGGTGCGACGTATACCTACATAATACAAATAAACCTATCTGCTACATATGAGCATATTACACGAAAGCTACTATTAATTCGATTGAATATCTATGTGAGCGAAACAGTCATTTATAATATGTTCAGAATGTAGTAAACTTAACAATAATAAAGTAGAAAGTATGCTCAACGTATTTATAAAAGCAAAAAATAATGTTTACATAGAGCCATATACAATAGCACATATGTATGTCAAGTGTGACACGCAAATGTATGTAGGTATGTGGTTAAACCGTTAATCAGGCCTTCAGAAACAGGCTATTGGTCAAAACGTGTCACCTAGCGCCCACGAGACAGGCCTTTCGCCTACTGTGGAAGCTAACAGAAAAGAAATTAAATTTTATTAAATTAATTAATTATTTAAATTGAAGATAAACTCACCAGCTAACTATGTATATACGAAGTACGATAATAATAAATTATCGTGTTTTTTTAAATCGCGGTATGTCTAATCAGCATCTAATCAGAAGTATATCGTTGGTGTTCCACCGAAATTACACTTTAATGTTATACTAATACATTCAATTCTTTTCAGAAGGAAATGTACGTAAAGTAACTTCACGACTGCTTACAGTTAGTTGACTATCAAAACTTAGTCATACTTAAATCCGACGCTTCAAAAGTTAAAATTCAAAATTATTATTGTAACTGTAAGTAAATTTTATCGCCATTCTTTATTCAGTGAATTTTTATCGAGGCATTGTGTGAATTCATCTTTAAAAGGATTTTCAGTATGAAGTATTTCTAACGAGAGCAGATAGACAATTTATTGATCACTACATTATTATCTTAGTGCAAGGAGAACCAAACCAAAATGGCAACATTCTCTTCCTAAAAAAAGTAAAATATTTTGATATAAATATATATAGGCATAGTATTGCCAGAGGTAAATAAAGGCTAGATATAGATCTAGAGATAAGGCTTGCACAAGCGATAACTCTACACATCACATCACGCCACCAGGTTGCTAATGACTGGTGCCAGGACATGTTATTAGCAGGCAGGTATATTATCTTAATCAAATTGTATTAAAATATTTAAGCTTTATATATATTATCTTCAGTTTAATTTCAAACCTAGTCAATAGTTTTATTACCGAACGGGCTAGAAGTTACGCCAATGTTGCCTGATTATCAATATCTCTTTCATACAAAAGATGGCTAAAAGAGACAAAAAATGTTCCAGCATAAACAGCATAGCATTGTGGTCAATGCATACAGTTTTATACAGCCAAATACGCTTATTTGACATTTTCGTAGAATCACAGGCATAAAATGGAAAAGCAGGTGGAGCATCAAAGCTTAGTGGTAGAAGAATCATCAAACATTCTCAATAATCGCTATTGCGTCTCACGACTCGTCGAGTCGGTTGATTGATTTGTATAACATGAAGATAGTTCTTATTTCCACGACACACTGGTACCACTGATTGTTGATGGCGTTTAAATTGGGATCTTTGACCAATAAACATAATTGCAAGTTATATAAAGTTGGTACACAATAAGAGGTGTTATTAAATCCTCATTTCACGAATCAGTTGCACTTTCAAACCGCGTAATAATGTCTCATTCAATATTCCTGTGTCTCAAGTTTATTGATCACACGCGAGTCGAAGATTCTCGCGTCGTTAAATTCCTTTTGTAATAACGGAATTAATTCGGTAACTAAGTTCGGTATATTACATTAATATTGCTCGATTGCTAATTTAATTTTTTAAAAATACTCAGTGAAAACAGATTGTTTTTTTAAATTTAAAAGAGTTTTGAAACTTTTGACAAATTTCTTCGAGCGTTTTACATTACCTTGGAGTCTCCAGTAAAAAAAAATAATTTCAAATGACAATAGGAATTCTTTGGAATACATGTGAAGTTACTATCTCGCATTGCGCGTGCATGTCCCACCTTCATTGTTTCTGTGCTCTCAGTATTTGCTGCCAAAGCCAATCGATATGCAGCCTGATTGAGCCATAAATTTTGTTTCAAGCTGCATTTCGACAATGGCAGCTTCCATAGCTACAACTATAGACGGATTGCAGTGCGGTTAGCTAGTCTGATGCCTTATATTTCCCAAAGAGAATTCTCAATATTAGAATTGTACTATATATGTTGTGTGTAATTTTAAATGTCGTGAATATTAGCGTCTTTTGTAGAAAAAAAGCTGACGAAAGTTTGCAAAAAGAAACTGAAGCTTTATCATAACCTAAAGTAGACAGCTTGGCATGATATAATAATAATAATAATGAAGGTACGCTTAGAATTGTACGAAGACCTCCGACACGACGCATCTTTACGTTGCGATTGCATCACCTATATAGTATGTTATAATGAAAGTATCCGAAACATTGTGCGAATTAAATATTTTTGACTATAGTAATACACACCTCATGCAGTACCTGGGTTTTCCCGGCACCTCTTGGTGTTCCGACGGCATCTAACAAAAAGCATACATCTTAATTCGTTTTTCACATCAAAACGCAAAAGCTCATTCAATTCGCGTTGCAGCTTTTCGCGGCGCGAGCTATACCGTATGCTTTTTGTTAGAGGTATTTAATTTAGTAGGATACGGGTAAAGGAGATTGTTAATTTCGGTTGGAATGTTAGCTTTGAATACAACTTGTTATTTACGGCGTGCGCCCAGCTCTTATAAACTTGCATTCATATGATTTGCTCCGTAATTGGATTTGAAACAATGTCTTAGAGCGAAGTTAAGGAATTCTTTTAACGGCATGTCCAAAGTTATTTCATATAATAAACAATATCATTAAAATATCGAACGAACAGCGGCCACGTACGTATTGTGAAAGTTATCGCATCTTAAATAAATAACATTTAAACACGACAAGGTGACAACATGTTATCAGCTGCCGCTCACTAAATTGGCCGGTTGTATCAAAATAATCGTTAAATATTAATAACAAAGTCGAAGGACACTTTAATGACACATAAAAGTTTATCGCCGACGACCTTTTCAAAATTATCCATAGTTGAATAAACACGTAGGTATGTAATTACAATTACTTATTCAGCCGGTCGGTTGCCCTTGATAACTTAAGTCTCGTGTTAGAAGAGGGTGCTAAGTATAAACATGAAAAACAGCGTTATTCATTTTTATATGCTAAAGCATCTAACTTTAAGTTTAATCTCTAATCCTAATACAGGCACTTTGTATAAATTAGCTGTTTAAGTATGCTTATGCATTAGACAGAGTCATAGGTACATTAACTCGATTGAAATAAAGATTATTTAAGATTGTTTTGTCCCCGCACACGACTCAGTTCGGTTTAATCTGTTATCACCCTCCACGTTGCGCCACGTAGTCGCGAGCTCGGCAGCTTGTTGTTTCAGTATCGCGGGCTGGTGAAAACTTTGACTACCTACGTGTTTTCCCTATTTTTTATACCAGGCCTTCATATCTCGAATTCACTATAACTTCCTAAACTACATCTTTCAATTCACCGATGAACATTGCTTATTTTATTATTTTATGTGATAACAAAACTGCTGTTTTTTCTATTATTGAACTAAAAATCTTTGAGTGTATTTAAATTAGTTTCTTGTTTGCCATTGCCGGTAGATTTCGTAATAACACTGAATTTGTATAATATCGGTACTTGAGATTAGTAGGTATCTATTAGTAGGAGAAATATGAGCATCTAAACTAATTGGTTGTGGCCGGATTTGTATTGATTCGAGCAAATTTTGTGCAAATCTTTAGAGAATCCGTATTACCGTGCTCGTTATCAGTTCAGTTTAAGACACGTAAAGTTCAGTACAGACGGGATAATTGATTCGATATATACACGCGACCAGGCGCTTGTTCGACTGGAACTAATCGATTTCACGCGGACTGTATACTAGTAGTTATTAAAAGTTAATCAATTTACCTTGATCTGTGTACATAGATATAGGTACACGTTGCGTGCGATGATATCCTTTCATATTTATCGATCCGCATCGCTGAATATCTGGGGAATATTCCATTTTCATCGATGGAATTGATCGGCGCGATAGGCACTGGTTACAATTATGCATATTGTTTTATATTTTGCATGCGTTAAGCCTTGTCAAAAGCCTTCAGGGCGATCAACGACAAACGTGTTCGCAAATAACGCATTTCTACAATGCATACTGGAACGACTGCTGGAGTACGGTGGTGGAATAATAACAACCCGCGCCTAGCTGTAGGACATTAATGGATTCCAGCCAACGGGAGTATAAAATCATAATGTGTAAACAGAGTGTCACAATGGAATGAAAAATCCTTGTATGTTCCGCGTAGAAATTATTACGCACTACACCACGCCGTGGTATTGTTCAAACTATTAAAGTAATTAAAATCACTTGATGGATTGTGTGTCGAATCAGATAATAATATTAACAGTGTCATAATTGCATTAATCGGCGATCTCGCGAGAACACAAACTTTTGTCTCGGCGCTCAACAATAGAGTAATATCACATTGCACAATATACAGCCCAAAATAAAAATAAAACAATATTCGTGTTCATTTAAATATGCATAATATTCCGCGTCCATGGACCATGCCAATTGTTTTAATTTGCGCCTGAAAGTTACCGCTACAATAAAATGTAAATTAGATTTTTTATTTTTGAATATTGATTACTAACCAATTTTACATTTAATTACACGTATTTTTGAATCATAACTGACTATTATTCAGACGTCTATCAATGAAAGTATAAAAATATCTACTAATCAATTTCAATGTTTAGAAAGTAAAAATTTTACTTTCGGGTCGCGAGTTCGACGAGATAATCTATAAAAAGAATTCCTATGTAACAAAGGTGTTTCAATTTGTAACGAGAAAAGATCGGACTGCTAAGTAGATTTTCGAACATGTATCGATGCGGACATGATACGCCGCTCGTATTTACTTAATTACTTACCGGGATCGTTTTCCGAAATCCCTTCACATTTGAAACTTAATTTTCTTTTGGACAATCTGGAACTTTCTCATTAAATTTCTATCAGTACGCCGGCGACCGTACAAACACAAATACAAAGTAATCAAAATTGTTAATGAAACCTTCTCCGAATGAGAACAAAATTAATTGCTATCCATGGTCTGATCGCACTTGTGATCCGAGTTTGGGCGGGTTGCAGCGCGCACTGCAACGATGACCAAGAAATTGGCATACTATAATGTTTTTCCTCTCTACACACTGCAATGATACGTCACTATAATTTTTTATAGTATACAATTACTTGTACAGTCAATATACCTAATTTAAACGTCTCCGCACATTGTCTACATACATATATGACATTATATGAGTATAACAATTACGGGTAATAGTATCGGAAAACTCACTAATGGCATGAATTTTCTATAACTGCAATTCAAATTACTTGTCACGTTTATTCATATTTTATACCAAGTAATCAATAACATGGCGATGGCGTTCATTGGGGAGGCCTATGTCCAGCAGTTGACTGATATAGGCTGATGATGATGATGATGAATCAATAACATTGTCATACTAACATATTTATGTTATTTTAGGTTAACATATTTCACGGCAAGTTAAACCGGGGTTAACGATGAATAAATCCAAAATAAATAATATACCTGCTATCTTGTAGATTTATTAAGCTGAGGAAATTATTACACAGGAGCTAACATGACAAGGCAGTTATTTAAAAAAAATTGGATGACCGCCTGTTTGCGAGGTTAAATAAAAAAAAATTTACAAGTTTTATTTTTTATATAATTGTAAGCAAAATAAGTCTGCATCACATTATTTCGATGAAAAAGGTAATAACGATCTCAGAAGAATATAAACAGATGGTGCTAGAGTTCTAAACGAGGAGGTTACCGAAGCAAGGCAAGATTAAGATTTGTTACCAACCGCTGTGCAGTTAGGTGACGCAGAATATCGCTCGTTCGAGGATTGTACGAGTTACCACATACATATGAAAAGGTCTTAGATAATTCACACTCTTACATAACCACTATCAAAGTTCACTGCATTTTCAACGCAATCTTATGCGGATACAGATACCTCATTGACTCCAATTAGTTTCTCGTTAAGTTTGTAAAAGTATATAATATTTACACATATTTATAGTTTTTGCAATATTTACAATGTATTTTTTAAATGTAATACTATTAAAACATAATTATTGAATCATCACGACGGCGTAAGACCGAGCAATAGAAAAGCTTAAAGACATCGTTACAGGTGCCTGAATCAAAAGACATTTGAAAGTATTCAAATAAGTCTGCTTGACTTTAAGGCTTATTATATGGTTTATTGTAATTTTTAAGAAAACTGGCTTAGAGATCACTTTTTCATTTATGTTGTAAGTCGTTTGTAAACATCTAATGGCGATATGTCCACTACAAGTAGGTACTCTAGAAGTAGCTGACAAGTTAGTGCTGATAAGAAGATGGCAACATTATCTAAGCATAATGTTACTACTATTTTAAATTTAGTACCAAATACATTAAATCATCTTAAATGGAAGATGTTTGCCGCTAATTCTTCGGGGCCCGCACTAACTATTCTGACTGCAGCGTCAGGTCGAGATAGGCATGTGATTATATAGTCATTAAGTTTACATCCGTGCGTTAAATTTCAAGGCAATCGTGTTCACAGAAGTGAAGAAATATATACTCATTGTTTAGTTAAGATCTCTATACCGACTAAGGAAATAAAAAAACATTTAAATGGTAGAAACGATTTTCATCAGACGCACCTAAGAATCGTTCCGGGTAATCTAAATTTCCATTAAAAAGCCCTCAAATTCGGTTAATCCGTTTGGGAGCTACTATATCACACACTGCGCCTATAAATAGACGGGACCGGGTCCAGCGTCAGTCTGCCTATCATATAATAAAAAATACAGAAAGGCGAACACACAAAGGAATAGGCAAAGGCTTCAACTTTATAATACCCTACTTTCCATGTCGGGAGTTCAAAATTTCAACTTTTTTTTTTATTAAAACATATTTTTTAACTATCCCGTTAATATCCAGTATAGCATCTATTATACTTTAACGGTACGATATACAGCTATACCAAAGGGAAGAATTCGAGTAATTTATAACATGACATATGTTGTATAAGTATCTAGTATAATTTCTAAACTGCCATTGTTTTGCTGGCACATACATTCAATCAATTGAATTGTACTTTCTTAAGAAATGTTGACAAGCAAAACCCTCTTAGTAACAATGGCTTCGAAACAATTTAATTATACATTGTGACTACAACACGTAGGTGTAGACGAAGTAGTTGCGCATGGCACAAAATGAAACAATTTTCGAACGTTGTTCTTTTGTTAAGACGTTAAACATTACCTTTGTCATCCGCGTTTTAAGTGTCGCCTTGGATAACCCGTTGAGACAATTAAAAAGTTTCGGAAACAGCCGGTGATACGAGGCGAGCCGCTGGAACAACGCTGTTTCATATTGTATGATAATTTGGTGAAAGTTGTGGACTCGAACAACTTTTTAGTAAACTTTGCATTTAAAATTTCTTTTCGGAATAAATCTTCTGGAAATACAGATGAAGTATGCGGAGGAGATTGACGATTTGAATGAACTAAATTTTTCGGAAATAAGTTTTAAGTGATTGGTTTATTTATATTCGATAGTACAAAATCAGAAAGCAGACACACTCAACGTGTTCACATTACACGTCTACCGTAAGTATATTTTAAATTCCGTCCTAAAAACATTAAACGTGAAGTTAAATCGGGGCTTACGAAGAAAGAATATGTAATTACACTGTAGACAACGTTCCCATGACGATACAAGTTTCACTACGATGAAAGCCACTGATTTTATAGCTGACAAGCGGCCCGGAACTCTAATGATAGCCGAATGTATGCACATAATATAAACATTGTACTAACATTGGCTCATGTGCTATTTAATATTATTATTATTATATCATCCCGCCAGATTATGTTAGGATGATATGATTATGTTATCATTATTGCATGATCGTGATATATGTAACTAAAGATATTTAGAGATTTGTACAGAAATTTCACTTTACCGTTAACAGTAGATAATTGAGCCACTCGCCAGTTCCCTGTATTAAAAATGCAAAGGCGATGGATTAATAACGCTATATTATTAGACTTTCTTGATTATAACCTATTATGCAATAAAAGTAACGAATTACTTATGGCATATCGATTCCTGTGTCATAATTCCCGTAGACCATTTATTTATAAGGTGGAATAACATCAATGAAAGGCCTATAATGTGTGATGATCCGATAATGACACATATAGCACAAAACAATCAAACTACAAACTGTGAAATAGAGGAGAAAGGAAATCTGTGGACGGATTTCTTAGAGAATAACGAAGAAGTATTCATTAACATAAAAAAACTAGGAAAGTTAATGACAGCGTTGAAGCGAACACGGTTATGGTGTTTTGCCCGCGTAAAATTAAGAATGTGGATAATTATATACAAAATTTTCGTACACTCATATAAACGGTAATAACAAAAGTTAGTACCAAGTTCACGAAACAAGCACAACTTTTGCTAGCTAATCACACATCTTCGTCGGCATTTCGGATTTCTTACTGCGTGCTCCAACGGAAACTCTATGCTCCGTATAATTTCCACCTTGCAACAATTTTAACGCACTCTACTACTGAAAGTTGTAGGATTTCACCGTGAACTTTTGTAAATTAAAAGCGAAAATTAATTTGTTTATTGTGTACTCGCAAAATCTTACAACGTAGTTACTGCTTACCGTAAAGTTTGTACGTTTTGTCTTGGATATGCCAAAATATTTAAGTTTTAACGGGATATTTAAATAGCTCTCATTGTCTGAGTACTTTTTATCGGTTGTTTGTAATATTGTGTGTGTGGGTATAACGTCGTTTAAGATCTTTAATGAGGACTTTTAAAAAATATTTGTTTTCGGATCGAACATTTAACTATAGATATCGTAAGATGTATCACATTTTTTAATAACATTGTCTAATTCTTTTCTCTCATCTTTCAATGAAAGAAAGACTATCCTCCAAAAACTCAAAGTAAGGCG
>DWME01001544.1:0-24288 GCA_018244795.1 Parelbella ahira ahira
ATAATTTATATTTTCACATATACAAAACAGTGTAAGAAAATCAAAACAATCTTTTGAAAATCCTAACTCTTTTATTCTTAGCTAATATAATTTGAATAGCTATGATAGTTACACTGTAAATAGATTGAACGGAATTGCAAAATATATTGTGACAATTAGAGTGTAGGGTGACTGATGAAATTTGTGTGGCGTCATAAATTTAACTCGGGAAACTTTTGAATTTTAACAAAACTTTGTCATATCATCATGGTCTATCAGTGAACCGTCAGTCTTCATTACAATGGACGCAACAAATTTTAAGCTACTTTTCATTCACCGTATCACACACACACAATCATCAGCCTATCATTTACCGTATATTGAAGGAGAAATATAGCGAAACCTGTACAATTTTTTTATAAATATTGAGAGTCGTAAAAAGAATCAATATAAAGTGACGTAAAATCGATAATCAATGTTGTATTTTGTCGTACAAAGTGTAGATGAGATAATTATTCTAATTGCAACCTCTGTATACTTTAATTTTAAAATTAAGATTACAGTGACTACGATGATCATCAAACAAAAATTCTAAGTCAGGTTGAAGTTAAACAAGCGGTCAGTAATAAAAGTACTGTCTAATATATAATTATATGTACACGATTGAATACAAATACGTCAATCCTAACTCACAATCTGTTGTATTTAAGAGAGTACAACGATGATGTTGTACCAATGACAACAGAATGACAGAAGATCACTATTAAGCTTCTAGCTAATCTTGTTGCTAGCCGTCAATTGTTTTTAGTTTATGAGTCGTGCAACTAAAAATACTTTAGTTATTTTAGTTTATGGCTGCGACTAGCGGAGCGAGCAGTAAAAATTCAGTCAAGCAACATAGCTGTTTATCAGCGCTTGTATTCAGCGTGTATGATTCGACAAAGTGAAAAATGCGAAATAATATCTTTTTAGAAATTAACTGAATTAATTTTGTTATAAACATTGAACAATTTAGTTAGAATACCTTAGAATTATTAGAATATTACTCTCGGCTAGACACTCGCTACATGTAAAACATTTTCATTTATTGGCTAATCATTTTACATTTTATTGTTGGGTTCGTCCGTCCGGTAGTCTCGGTCGTAATCTAGACAGGCCTGGCATATGCACATGCTACTCAGTGTGTATTGGCGGAGACACGTAACATTGTCCAACAGTTTATCGGATATTTTTAAGCATCTAACTAAAACTAAATACTTATTGTCCCGTCAGCAGCACGAACGTTTTTGGGAGAAATATCCCACTTGTGGCCACCCATACAAGAGCAAACTGTTTTGAGTTATTTAACCGTATGTCACTTAAATCTGAAACAGAGTTATGGCTATCAGATTATAATTAATTTATTTTCATATTTAATTATTTTATATACATTTGAAAATACTATTTTTGTTATTGTACACCTGTACCATTTGCTGTGAATGTTATCATAGGTGTATAAAATAGTATGCGCCTAGTTGCTTTTAGACGTACCGCGGTGTTTCGTACCGTACGCCCCTACCCGGATTCTGCCAGTCATTCCCACCGCTGCCTGAACCTATTAAGAGCGAAGTAATCACTTTGCGGACGGATATTACGATGTAACAGGCATTGGACTTTCAATAATTATGTAATGGGAGAGCTTTTTTCATATCGGCCTTTTTATTGTTGATGTTACCTAAAAAAAAAAATTTCCGGCGTAAAACGACAGGGAATATTTTCTTATTAGAATAAAGCGTATTCGGAATCGTGATAATGATATAATATATTTTTAGGTACGTTTGTAGACCCGGGATTTGAAACCAGGACCTCTCGATCGGCATTCGCGATTATAACCACTTAACCGACGAGACATGTTGTATTTTATATTATACTCGTATAAATGACATACTCTTTTATTGTTCATGTCTGAACAATAGAATTTCCTTCTATACAAAATAATACAGTAACCGGATTCTCATTATTTTCTACGTTATATATTACAACGAAATAATGACCGAGCACTTGGAAAGATCAACGGTACTAGGTGTTATCGTACAATGGAGGCAAGATTAATGTTGGTAACAAACGAAGCTGAGCAAATTGGGTACATTAAATTGAATTTCTCATATCGTTGGTAATGAAATGTTAAGCGAAGTGTAACTATATCTCCCAATAAATGTATTTATAGGCTTGTAATTAATTAAACGTCGGCTAGCTCACACACTAACTTGCTATTTAATGAAAGCACATCGGAACAACACGGCACAGTGCGGCACCGTGCGGAACGGCGCAGCTCAAACCAGTGCTTGTATTTCCCCAAAGAATTTATAAAATAACTGGTGAAAATTAGGAGTATTTCACTCCTCTGCCTAGCTCCTCGGGGTCACTGGTGTGTGACCTATGTCCAAAGTAAGGCTGTATTGGTAACCTATATCGCGATTCTTATCAAACTGATGAGCGTTATATTGATGTTCTTAATCTAATCCGGTGAGGTGATAACCGATTGACTCAATTTTGGAATTCATTATCTACAATATATTATTATTAAGCATAGATTACGCGTTGCTCGAGCATAAAAGTCGCCATAGACAGCTTTACTATGAATATAATATAATTTTGTAGCTAACTACCACTAGCTATGCTATAATATATCTCTTTGCAGTGACTTAGACTGCAATAATATGTCGTATGTGACGTATGAAATACGTATATAGGTATGTAGGTATTATAGCTTCCGTAGCGACGAGATATAAAAAGTCGAGAGTCAATATAGATAATATCTTATAGCATCGTCATACTATATCTTCATTCCCATAATACCTATATATTATGCCTAGGTCTGTGACGAGGCTAATCACTGCTGTACTGTTAAAGCAATAGATCTGATAGTGTATCATTAAACAAAGAATCATACTGTGATGGTTTTTCCGTTCCATAATTAATAATTATTCCGTTTTCCATAATTCCTTGTATTTCTTTACAGTTTCAGATAATGTCCTTTATACCGGGCACTTATTTAACAACAAGACTTTTATAATTAATAGTCTATTGCGATCTTACGACGCGACGGTATTCTTACAGCGATGTCCCCGAGATTCTTGCTTAAGGACATTTGCAAGACTTTCTATTTGATTTTATTTTAGCGGGCGGAAATTTCATAATGCATTATGTAAGTTAATTAAGATAAAGTTAAATATTTACATAAAGATGGCAAAAGGTTTTGTTAAGTAACAGTTTTTAACAGAACATCCACACTGCTGTACTTAGAGTTCTTCTTTTTAAAGTCGTCTTATTAAAGTTTTAACTGAACTGTTAACTGCCTTTAACTGAACTTTACTGATTCTATTGTGAGGCGTGAAATGGATTGGTGACTCTATTTCGAAATGACGTTACTGTTCAATGATATTACACTAAATTTAAAACGTGCAAAATTAATCAAACGCTTAGTAAAATTTACACACGATGAAAACTTATAAAACACAACATAACTGTACATACATACTCGTATATTAGCTAGCGAATCATACGAGTGTACTACATTTCTCTGCCTATCCCTTTGGGTAAATGTAGGCGTGAAGTTGCGTTGTATAATACAAATATAATACTGTTTAAAATATTGTATTATTAGGTAGCCGTATAACAAGTTAACCAAAACTTAATCAGGAAGTTTATCGCGCTTGGATAAGAGGGTATGCACGCAAGGGTATAATGGGAAATACTCGTATATCCGCATATGACTTAAGAACAAAGTTCAATGACTCCTCCAGGTCAGCATAGAGTTGGAAAGCCAAAGCGATGTTTAACTCAACTTCAAGAGCAACTAATTTGCTACTAATCAGAGAATGATCGAGCATATTAGTACCCATAGTAATTCACGGTTATTGCTCTAGCATGAAAGTTCTTAACGCTGGAATTTCCTGACATTATGGACACGTTGTTATACAACATCTTTATTTTTGATGTGCTCTTGTTAGAATCGAACACCTGTAGAGACATTTATGTGAACACTTTAAATATTTGGACATGAAAATATAATTTGAATTTAAATATGAAGTTATTGAATTTCTGTAGCGGGCATTCCTAAACGCACAAGTTTGCACGTTTTCACAAAAATCCCTGAAAGGAAAGCGATACAACGTCATAGCGACTCAACGCCCTTATCATCAGTAAACGCGTCTAGGATAAACGCACCTTAGGATTGTACATACATAATGGATAGTATGCAGTAACGAAACCATGTGGAAAAAAAGTTAGAAAAGTTATTAAAAGTACTGAGCATACTTAAAGGAGCGCGGCGGTGTTTAACGCCAAGCTGATAGTTGAAAATTTAGAAAGTTCATGCAATACTCTGCATTGAAGATTACTTCCACCTCAAGATAGAAGAACTTCATTACTAGCACACATTACTGTCCAAAGTATTAGGTTTCATCTACGTCAACTGCACTCGTACATGGCTATATATATACAGCAGAATCTCATTACTAGTGCACATCACTCCCCAAAGATTTAGGTATCATCTGCATCAACTGGACTCATGGCACTCGTTTATAGCTAAATTTATAGGCTCCATTTAAAGTTAGCGTGTAAAATGTCAAATTAGCTTCTTCACATGTATTCCCGAGGTGGTACATTATAAGACTTTTCTCCTGGCGTCGCATATATTTACACACTGAAAAAAATCAATACCAATGGATTTGACACTTTGTAACATTTTTGACATATTTGATTAGAATTGCCGGTAGATAGACACTGTCGTCTATTAAAGAACGCGTTGACTTTAACGGCTATCGATTCTACGACATATGTAAACAGCCCACTGCCGTTACAACTAGCTAATCCTAAGCTGTTTCGGTTACGCTCTTTCTCTGTCAGATATACCCAATTAATATTCTCCTATGGAACGCCAATCATTATTCTTTCCATAGTATCAGCGTATATCGTAACCAGCAGGGCGCACTTAATAAAGACTTAGTGTTAAGACATTTAAGGAATTAAGCATGTTAAAGACGAAGAGTAATCTTGATGAAACTTTCGAAATGCTGAGCAGTCAACTAAATACGTCTATCGGTTTTTCAATTAAAGTTGTTTCTACGGGTCTTACCCGTCTGCCTCAAATAGACGTACACTTGAACAACTTTAGTTGTCGATTTGTCGACATTACTCAAGATGATCGACACTTCTTCGACAAACTTTCCTAATAATAAGTAATACTATTGGTATGTTTAAAACCACAATAACTAATGTAATAACAATAACTAATAACAATAACTAATAACAATAACTAATAACTATAACTAATAACAATAATAGTAATATCAATAGTAGTAATAACAATAACTAATAAATTAGTTGTAAAATTTCCATATTCTGTTAAAATAATAACAAGTTGTGAAACGATTCAACTCATAGGAATAACTAAAACATTCGTTTTTTAAGCCCTAAAATATTAAAACGCCCAAATTATGGATGTCATCAAACTGCGATATGTTTTCATGACATGATTTATTTACATCAACTGCACTCGTAACTGCACTGCACTGTAAAGCGTAAATTTTGTAGCCTATTCATTGGACATGTTATCGCTTTTTACATTTTAAGTATCTCAATAGCAGACTCAGAATGATTAAATATACATGTAAATTTGAATGATTATTTTTTTTTTATTTTCAAAAAATATTTGTCATCAGTGATACAAATCGAAGAGTTTCTGTAAATTCGATTTGATGCTCACGGAGGGAAACCTTCTGGTTTATTTCATTCAACATAATATTTACTGCCAATGTGATTCGTTTTTGACTGATGCATACCATATGGATTTATTTCGGTTCGATGTAAACATATAAATAATGGCCTATTGCACTCATACCTACTTCTATATCTGTGTTATATCATCAAATAGTCAGTTCTATATTGAGCTTTCAACTTTCAATGAGTAATGTCGTCAGTTTTTTTCTATTATCTCGTGTTACTATCGCTCTATGCTATCAATCAATCGTCGAAATACACTTTATTATGCGCTACAGATAGCTCTGCGCTAACAGATTTTTACCGTTCTGAAAGCCGTATTCTCCCTAGGGAAACGACTTTCAGAAGATAATGGGAGGACGTCCAAATTTCATGCATACAAATATAGATTGTTACTGGGAAAACTGGAATTGGCACTGAAGAAAGAATATTGTACTTTGATTTAAACATAATACAATTAGTTAGAATTATTATATGAGCAAAAAATTATTTTAGATTTCCCCTGTATTGTTTGTTTTGTTGTGATTGAATCGAATCGTTGTGTAAGTATTGCTGCAGCGACATTACATGTATTATCTGTATAACAACTATTGAAAATTATGTGTAGATTCTAGAGATCAATACTAGAATACTCCATAGTAGGAGCATGCAAGAGGTTAATAAAATTTCCTTTATTTATCACTGCGATCAATATCAATATCTCATTTCTGATAGGATTTTTACTCACGACGCAGTGGAGACATTTGGGTAAAAAATATTCACTGTGGACAGTGGGTTATCTAAAAGAAAACAATCAAAAATTTTCCTGATCCAAGTCATCACTACGCTTGCTTGCTTATAACCAAGTAACAAAGTTAAAGTAAACAACAAAGAAAGAAAAATTTGACAGCGAGAGACGCTAAAACAAACAATGTAAAAACTGTATAGACTAGATTACAACGAAATAAGAATATGCTTAGAGGAGGAAGAAAAGGAAAATTTTCTTAAAACGTGAAATATGTTTGTTATCATGTATGTGATGGCAGATTGAGCAAATCAATCTCCGTCAGCTATTGTATATGATGATATGAAACAACAAATGCGATGATGAGATTAAAGGTGTCTTTCGTCTAGTACTGAAATATTTTTCAATAACATAAACGTCCGTAAGACAATTTGAGTTTACCGCCAGCGTCAATAAGAATTGATACCTAAGTATGTATACCTTTCATTTTTCAGCTAGAACGAGTCTTAATATTCTTTGCATAAATTATGCTAATGATACTTTTAGTACCTATTTTATGGCGATGATGTATTATGAAATGTAAAGTACTGGTAGGTAAAATCAACTAAACAGATATAAGAACATTTACTTCAAATTTTCAAAATTATCAATTATCCGTTCAGTCCGCTTCAAATATCCGCTCTTGAACGCGGATCTTCTCTTAAAATGAGAATGGTACAATCCACGGTCCGTTCCCGGGCCCTTTGAGGCCTCGCGGACTTCACACGTCTTAGCGAATTGATTAGCCTTGAAGAGTTTAAAGTTGTACTTTCTAAATAGTGTGAATGATTGTCTCAAATACACAAATCATAGTCAATCAACTTATGCACCAGGATAAGCTTTACTTTCCTACTGTTTGATTAAAAGTTAAATCTGTGTTTTCAAAAGTTAAAAGAAAGATTGACTTATGCAGCGGAAAAAAGTAGGGCATTAGAATATTTTTCGTTCTCGTCGTTGAGTACTTACGCTATTTATAACCCCAGTGGAAGGGAGTTCTCAGTGCGGTGTAAATAAAGTGTCACGTATGAAATGTATCCGAGATGCCGTACGTTGTTTCTTGTCACCATAAACACAAGCAAATTACGACTATTTTGGCGCGCTTTGTTTATGCGAAAGCTTTCACTTCTGTTACGGACAAATAACCTTTGCCCCCAAAAATTTATTACCAGAATCGGCCATCATAATACATACTATTAAAAATTTACGAGCGTTATCAACTTCCACATTTCATTAACATTGCAGAACATTAATTTGTCTAACGGTCCATTACTGACTCGTAAAGCAATACTGATAATTTAACGACTTCGAACATCAAAAAGAACCATAGTAGTAACATATTCTTTTTTTTGTTTCAGGCAAATATGCGTCGAATTCAGAGAAAAATTTTATCAGCTCAGTCTTGACCATCAAAATAATGTGACACATAATGTTAGATGATTTCGAGACGGAGTTCAAGGGTCATGCAGCGAACAAATCGTACTACAATTTAGTTACAAACTTCACAAGTTTCGAAGAGGAATACAACGGAACAGAATCACCTAATACTACATGGGTGGATTACGAGACTGTATGCTCGCCACTCGGCGCCTCCGAGAATTTCCTGTCGTCCTCATTTTTCCAATCATGTGTTTACATAATGTACTGCACAGTGTTCGTCGTTGCACTTCTCGGGAATGGACTCGTGTGTTTTGTTGTCCAAACGTCACCGAGAATGAAGACAGTAACAAATTACTTCATAGTGAACATGGCTGTAGGTGACATCTTGATGACGTTGTTTTGCGTGCCGTTTTCGTTTGTGCCAAACTTGGTGTTGCGGTACTGGCCCTTTGGTCTAGTAATGTGTAAAATAGTGAACTATTCCCAGGCAGTGTCAGTTCTAGTTAGTGCGTATACGTTACTGGCGATATCAATAGACCGTTACATGGCAATAATGCGCCCTCTCCGCCCACGCTTGGGCAAAACCGCCGCGAAATTAGTAGTGGCTGGTGTATGGGGCGGCGCGCTAGCGTCAGCTGCTCCGATACCCATTGTTTCTCAAATACAGAGGCCTACTGCATGGCATCGATTTTGTAAGGCGTGAGTATAAATACATATTGATGTGTATTTCTTGTTATAAAGGTTTTAAAATAGGTTTTTTGCGTTCTCTCCATTTTTATCAAATCATGGACACTCAAATATTATATTAGTAGTATTCACTATTGTACGATACATACCGTCATTTGCCCTATAATTGTTGTTAATTTTTTATCAAAAATATCCCTAGTATATGAAATGTAAATAAATATAGTACATCTAAAGCATCCAGAAATAGTATTACCAGATGGAATAGGAGTAATTGAAATATAACGTAATATCTCTCTCCAAAATCTGATTGAAATTAGAATCAGGAAAGGATGGGAGGAAATGGAGAAAAGCTTTCACAGTGCTAAAGGCCAATAAAGGCGAAGTTTAAATAAAGGTCATTGCAACAATAAATTAATGTTGTCCAAATAAAAACTAAAACAAAATTTTTTCAACTGTATTTATTCTTCTTGTTTCAAACAATGGGATACGAAACCTAACCTATTGTGTTATAAGCTGAATCCTATCTTATATTTTTCCAATACAATGCCTCTACGGTAGGTAGGTACTGCATAAATATGATACAATACCTGGTACTTCTGGAATTGCAGATTGCAAAACAAATTATCCAAACAATATTAAATGTTACAATTTCAGCAACAGAAATGATAAATAAATGGGATATCAATTATAGTAATTAGTGTAATTGGTGTATAACCGTACTAATTATTTCAATAAATAAATAAATAAATCAAAGCAACAACAGCAGAAGAACTGACGTAGCCGATTATACGATTATATGATTCGTTGATTTTTCCTTTCCACCATAATGTTTCTCTCGGTCGAGAAGTATATTTTGAAAGGTAAGACTATATCAGCAATTCGATTAGTTCAAATAGAGAAATCAGCAAGAGAATAAGACAAAGTCGTCATTCAGTGGCTATGTTTGCGGATTGCTTGGTGCTATTCCAAAAGAAATGTAGATGTAAATCAGGTATATTAGTAAAATGGTAACCATCTGTTTACCACATGAAGCAGAAAGCTGTTGTTTAAATCAGCTGTTTCGGTTGGTGTTCTTTTGAGTGATGATAAACCGCGCTGATACTGCTGTGGATTTGTGTCAATAAACAAGACTTGCGTCGCTTTGATGCGTTTTGAAGATCGCTGCTAGTTTCTATAGTGTTCATAGATGCAGATGAGATAACCTCTCTATTTTGGAAGTCTGTTGTTCAAAAATTCAATGATAATTATGCAGAATTCTACTCCTGATTTTCATTTTTTATTTATGTGACACGTGGCTGGTGTGATTTGTTTTAAATAAACATTTACCATATACCAGTATGTACCAGTATATACCAGTGTTGTGATTAGGAATAGAAATTAAAAAGGTATATATTTAGTTCATTAAAAATGGCTTGCCTCCAACCAGTTTTATATCTTCGTCGTAATTTAAATCAGATCTTTAAAAAAATTAATAGCGTGTGATTAACGATATGATTCGGTGACATGTTCACAGAGACATTTGCCTCGAACAGTGGGAGTATCCGCAGCAGAGCGAGCATTACACGTGTGCGCTGATGGCGCTGCAGTTCGGAATCCCGCTGGGGGCGCTCGTGTGCACGTACGCGCGGATCGCCCACGTGGTGTGGGGCGGGCGGCCGCCCGGCGAGGCGCAGACTGCGCGGGATTCACGCATGCAGCGGTCAAAACGAAAGGTGTACACTACAATTTAGTTTTCATACCTAACTGCCATTTATTATATTTTCTTTGTCATAAAAATTCGTAAAAATGTTACTGGGGATAAAACGTAACATCACGCCTGTAATCCCCGAAGGGGTAGGCAGAGGGGTGTATATCACCCCCACGTTTCACCAGTTACGTTTAAGTCGCATGGAATAGGTGGTGAGCCAATTGCCATACACCGGGCACTGATCCAGATTCCGAGTCACTACTAGAAATTCTAAATATACTGGGGATAATGTTGTATAATAAAAATGCACATGTGTAACTACTTTCGAAAGGGACTTCACGAATAGAAATATTTGTCTCAATTTTGCTTTTTAATAAGAATAACTTAAGTTGATAACAGGGCTATCAGTATACAGATTAAGAGCAGCAGTAACGTGGAAGTATATTACACTGCTCTGCGTATCTGTTCGGGGATTATAGGCGATATGTTACTTTTAAACATATACATATATATGTATAGTAACATTGTATTTCATCAAGTAACTTATAGAATAAGTAATGAGCGAAGAAAAATTTAAATAATTAAACAAAAAAAGGTATTGTCCACACACAATTTAACAGATTTAGACAACATATACAGGGAACAGAGCTGTGGGTCTCACGGCAACGCCTTAGAAGCAACTGTCTTGCAATTTTATATACAATGATAATATTTTTATAGTCTATCCTAATGGCCTCACTCTGCCCCACCTATGAACATCCATTATAATATAATAAAGAAAGGAGTTAATGATTTAAAAATAATCTTTTCTATATTATAGTTTGTAATAAGTGAAGTCATATATAATAAAATTAAATGTATCATCGTTAGAAAAATAAAAATTTCTTCAATCAAAAATATTATAAAGCTTATATTTAGAAAACTTTTAAGTTGGAGTGCTTTAAGAACTTACTCTGAGCGCGACGGACGGTATATTGTCCATCCCAAAAGTTTTACAATCCTTGCAGCCACTCATATGTACGTGTCAGAGGTCTGACTTTTACTTTTAAAAATGATATATCTTAGTACATCTGACAAAAACTGTATATGGCTGGAAAAAGTATTTATTAGTTCTACTATACCGAGAAGTTAACGTTGCTTATTGAAAATAGAATTGAATGAGTTCATTTTCATATGATCATATTTTGTTTCTTCCTCCGCGAAAGTGTATTACTTACCTACAGGCGGCTTTTGGCGTAAAAGCAACGCTACTGAGCATTGCGAAGCGCTGATACGCTGAACTTAATCACAATCGGGTGTTATTTATGATTTGATCCGTGAAGGTCTTTTTACGAGTGCTTTAACAAAGGTATGTGCGACAATTGCGGGAAGACTTATGGAGAAACGAGGAATTACTTACGAAGTCATTTCAAGAAGTCCAAACATTGTTCTGAGCAAAATTCCACAGGTTTTGCACGATTATTCAAAACTTTTGCTGTGGTTATAACTCTCAGCAACCCCCAATTCATCAGAAGTAAGCACGTGGTAAATAACGATAAGAATGGTTCTTAAGGTTTTATTACGGAACTCGAAGTTGCTTCAGTACCTAGCACAAGATAAAATATTATGAAACTGAAAAAATTATAATCTGCAAAGAGCTGTTTAAAACACAGAAAGAAAATATTAAATAACTGTAAATGCGGAGTAGCCTTCATTAATTCCCTTGAGTGCATACTTCTAACAAGCCCCTATAAATGAAGATGATACAATCTTTTGCATCAAGACCGGACCTTTATAACACCGTAATAGAAGCAGTCGTTTTCTAAAATGGAAGAACATTGACTTTACACTTTCAACTCACAACTGAAAAATTTTTGGATTTGTGGAACTGTTATCTTCTTCCAAAAATCAAAAATATATTTGGAAAAATACAGCTGATTACACTATACAGACAGTGATGACGTTCTTTTTATACGTAAAAAACGTGCTATCACAGGAGTGTATGAGATCATATTGAAAAATATTTTGATGCAAAATAAAGTCCTTAAATTCAACAAAATGCACCTTGGAAAATGTTATTATACAATATTTTATTAATAAAACGTTAAAACCGCTACGAGGCCCAGATAGAAAGGCAGGTGATGTCTCAGCCGAGGCATGATACTTAACATTGTGTACTGTTATATACATTCGATTCTTGAGTTGTATATATATATATAAATACATACGTGCCTGAATTTTTGAATAATTTATGTCTAATACCTTTGTTTTGTTTGAAGTTCGTGGAAAGCAGTACCTATATTAGTTTATTTTAGTTCAGTTACATAATACAAGGTGCCACTGTTGAGCGTAGCTTAAGAGTTAAGCTGCATTAGTCGGGAATATAACTCTTAAAAAGGTGTAATTTATTATATAATCTCTGTTAACCGCAGTCCATTAAGGAATGAAGAAGTTTCTTTTTTATACACTAGATATTTAGTGAAGTTGCTTTTTTATGCATTAGGTGATGTTACTTTTGCTCTGAATTAAAATATTGTCGAACGAATTTGAAAAATTTTTCGTTTGAGAAAACAGTGTATTTTACAGAAACACGACGTTTGTTAAAGTCGACAGGTAATAACCGAATTTATGCGATAGTATTATTTTTATAGTCCATAATATATGATTACCTACATATTATATGTATAATGTCAAAATACAGTAATACTCTGAACTTACGAAATAAATGGGACCGAATGATAACCGCGTAAGTAGAATTCGCGAAGTCCAGGTATAATTTTATATGCAAATTATATTACATAGGTACTGGAGGTTACACAAAAAATAATGCAAAAGATTATATAATATAATGAAACAAATTTTATTATTATGTAATGCGAAGACGTAAAGCTATTATGGCGTAAAAGACTTCGTGATCTTTAACAAAGTTTTATTACCGATTAAAATATTTTTAATGTTACTCTTCCTTATTTCTTAGCAGAAATATGCCCTTTCACGAAGAGTATCGTTTTCAAATTTATTTCTCTTTGTCAACTTTTTCGGATGTCAAATTTCTAGCCGTCATTATATATTTTAATCAAACTAGTACTAAAGAACCAGATTGTCAAAATAATAAATGTAACATCACGCATATAATCCCCGAAAGAGTAGGCAGAGGAGTGCAGTACACTCCCCTGTATCATCAGTTACATAACAAAACACATTGACTAATATACACACTCACACACACACGCACATATTACAAAATTAATCATTTTACGATAGACAAAAGCAATTATATACAGTATTCAGTCAGTTGAATGAAACATTAGATAATATTTTCTCTATACTATTTTTGAGATATCAGATAGGTATCAACAAATCAATAAATGCTTAACGCGAACACAACGTATAAAAAGGTCGTAAGCGACGCGCCTTTGAAATACTCGTCAGTACTTAGGCTCGTGAGGCTTTAGTACTTCACAACGAAGCTATGTTCGAAGTACTTAAATGTAAGTTATTTGAAAAGCTGTTGTATGTAATTATCTGGAACAAGGCAAGGCGTTAAAAACAGCTACTAGAATTGAAATGGCGTACACAATCTCTCCCTTCCCTTCACAATTAACATAAATAGTCTGTCCTATTTGCATTTTGCCACGGTTTATTTTCCTTGCAATCAAAGCAAGTACATATTTTGGAATGTAAATTACACAAACGATCAGGGGAATATATACAACGTAATTATGTGTAATTATACTTATGGTTATAATACATTACACTCTCTATAGCACTAAATTTCAGTAATTCATTTTTATGGATTCGAATGATTCGTTGGTCGAGTGGTTGCAAGCGCGACTGCCGATCGGTAGGTCCTGGGTTCAAATCCCAAGTCGGATGCTATTGGAATTTTTTAATTCAGAATTTCTAGTAGTGACTCGGAGTCTGAATCTGTGCCCGGTGTCTATGTTCACCACCTATTCCATGGGACTTAAACGTAACTTGGTGAAACGTGTAAGTGTACTACACTCCTCTGCCTACCCCTTCGGCGATTACAGGCGTGATGTTACGTTCATTATTATGGATGACAAACTCGACTATGGTAACAGTATTATCAGTAATATATCGGTAATTTGGAATCTGATACTTACGACTTGAATCCCAATTAATGAAGGGAGAAAATCCTTGTGTTTAATTTAATGGACTGAGTTACGGAGAAGTTAGAAATGTATTTTTAATCTTTTAAACTGTCCACAATGAGCCGTATTAACAATTTTTTTTATTTCAGATGATAAAAATGATGGTGACCGTGGTGGCTGTGTTCACAGTATGTTGGCTGCCGCTCAACATATTTATTGCAAGTATTTAAATTAAGAGAAAAAGTTAATAATATAATCGGTTTAGTTTAGTTGCGATGTTGCCATGTCGTGTGCTTAAGAATGAAATAAAATGTAATATTTAATATGAAACAGAAAATATAAACAGTGGCAGCAAAGTATAGAAAATATTAAATGGCAGTTTGAAATATTTATATATTACTTTACTTGTGGCTGTGAAACGAATACATACATACATGTAAATACATATAAATATTATTGACACATTTATATATTATACATAACATAATATTAACAAATTTAACTGTAGCAAACAAACCTAGATTGTACTGTAAAATTTATTACATGATACTGAGCATTGTAATATTTTATACGGCAACATTTCGAATTACATAGAAACAGTTATTACACACCCGCTTGGCTAGGCGTAAACAGAAAATGGGATATTTTATCCTAACATTCGGTAAGATTTTTGTAACGGTTAATCTTAGATAATAGACATATATTGCGGCGGATTTCATATGGAAACTAAATAACTACCTACCTATTTAAGGAGAAAACGTCTATCTTATTTTATTTATATACCTTTAACGGTTCAAGCAGAGCTTGTAAGGAATTGGACTATTTTCGAATTAATCGAAATCTATTGTTATATATCAAACAATTGACGCAACATGTTGATCGGTTATGCGTTTAAACGTTCTACAGGGATTGCACTATCGCCCGGTGATATAAGATTAGTGTGTGAATAGAGCAAGGCGAGGAATAGTCTCTCACACACGGATTTACTCTGAGTTAATCCTTATTTACGACTGTACAGCTGCCAATTTATACTAATCCTCCGATGATATATGTGGACCTTCCCTATTGATCGACCTATTAACTGCTGAAATACGTATTAAGGGCTTTACGTCGCTCATGAAATCTGAGCGGTCAAAGAAACAGATAGTTTTGTATGGGAAATAGTTTTTAATTTCCAGCGTCTACATCTATTGCTACACTCGTCTTGATCATTTATCGGAATACGCACTTCATTGAAGTGCTAAATCAGTTTCCTCTCAATATTTTCTTTTTATGTCCAATGTAGATGCTCTGGGCCTTTCATCAACAAGACGATAACTGGGGTACGTGGCCGGGCATGCCGTACGTGTGGTTCGCGAGCCACTGGCTGGCCATGTCGCACTCCTGCTACAATCCCATCATATACTGCTATATGAATACGCGCTACCGTCGAGGATTCAAACAGGTATAAATTTTCTTAATAACAAAAGAGTTATCGGAACCTACCGAATAGAAATATGCAGCTTAAAATTATTCTGTAATGAACACACATAATCAGTATATTTAAAACTTCATACATTTACAAATACTTTAACGTGTGAACATTATAAATAATACAAGTTACCACGCGGCAAGTAAAAAGTCACCGGAGCTCAACGTCAAGGACGAACTATGCATCCGAAGATTTCGAGTCGGTAATGTATGGCGTCAGAGATGTGTACGGAGGTCGCGGGGAGATGTGGTGCGACGATGGAGTCGAACCCTGCTGATTGGAGACATCATCGTGACGTTTATTACTCGTGAGGGCGTTTTAAAAAGTTTCAATTCTGCTTATTTTGAGGATGTAGGACGAGGTAAAAATACCTGCACGCCGTGGAGTTCTGTATAATGTTCTTTAAGGCGTGTTATGTTTGCTAACCCGCACTTGACCATTGTGGCCGACTGTGGTCTTATCCAACTCCTTGTGTAAGTAAACTCTTGTCCAACGGAGGAGCAATAAAGGGGTAGATTATAACTAAACGGTATCATGTATATCACTTTAAAATGTACCATGAAAATTAATCACCAGGGTCTGTATCAAACGTTCAATTTACGTGTTTATTGAATTGCTGCCTCAAAAATTGAAAAACCCTCTGAAGTCGGACTCATTAATCAGACAGTCCAACGGACTGATTAATGACCTCTAAAACGGTTCAGAGCGCGTGTCAATTAATAACGTAATAAGTCTATGTAACTTATTTTTAAATTCTAATACTACGCAACATCGAGCCTGTAATCCTGGCAGATGTGGGCAGAGGGGTGTAATACACTCCCACATTTCACAAAGTTTTACCTTTACGTTCCACTATAGTATGGGGACGGGCCTATTATCTAATAATAACAAAATCATTTTAAATCTATGTACGTATATCAAGATGAAACTTTGGATTTAACGAGTAGGTGAAATAAGGGTAAATATATGCGAATATTTCGACCTAATAAAACAAGGCCGCGATGGGTTTCCAACAGGACTTTAGAAGTATTAATATTTGTGACTTTTCTAATGCTTTCAACCTAGTCGGTACGTCCCAATTTCTATTATATACAATTATATACTATGTTAATTTATTACCCTAAACTTGACAACTTAATAATCTAAGGCGCTTTCATAACTGTACCTCATACATTTTCGGCTGAAGTATGATTATGTCTCATAATTCTATCGCAGACTTATTGTATCTCGCATTTGAATTAGACGATAGTCCCTGATATAACTATTTTCCAAGTCTTTGTCATTCTGACTAGCTCTCTTTCTCTATCGTACCTTACACGAATATTCGAGTCTTTTTCAATACTTAATACGTTGCGTTAGCAATACGTAAATACAATATGTTGCATAAATATTAGTTGTTAGTAGATCGAGAAACAACTTCGCGACACCATTTTTTCATTTGCTTTAAATCTCTCTATACCTTTAAACGCGCAATTCTTGTATATACATATATATATATTCCAAGCGCAACTGCCGATCGGAAGGTCCTGGGTTCAAATCCCGAGACGGGTGCTATTGAATTTTTCTAATTTAGAATTTCTAGTAGTGACTCGGAGTTTGGAATTGTCCCCGGAGTATGGCAATAGACACACCGCGTATTCCATGGGACTTAAACATAACTGGTGAAAGGTGGAAGTGTACTACACTCCTCTACCTACCCCTTCGGGGATTACAGGCGTGATGTTACTTTTTATTTAATAACTTTGCGCTGGACAAGGGGATTACAGGCGTGATGTTACGAGATTACTTTTCTATTCGCGCGTGATATTTCACAGGTACATACTTAATTGTTAAATTAATAATTACATGTTTGTATATATGTACATATATTGCTTAATGGCTGTTGGTGGAAAATACTCAATTATTAATGTGTAAACAAAGTTTGTATTTGGAGTCGATCAGCCTGTTTATTGAACCTGACCGTTCATTATCATCATCACCGTCGTCAGCAGCCTATTTCAGTCCCCTGCTGTGCATAGGCCTTTCCAATACACACGTCACCAGACCTTTAGTAGTCGTTAAATTCCAACTATAAACTAGCGCGCTTACTTATAGGTCTTAATCTGGGTATGTGGCTATTAATTGGGATTCGAGGAAGGGTGTAGTACGGTTTAGTTAGCCATTAATCAATACTGACTTAAAATGGTACAAGAACAATGCGATTAGAGTGTAAGTAGAAATCGAAGTTGAGAAGTATGATCCAGTGAAGATGTATACAGATGAGTTTTAGATATGGTCGTTTTACTACCACTAAGACGAGAACTTGGAACTTATCTTCCAATTTCTAAAATGGATCTCGACTTAAATTCAATGGTTCACATAAGTGCTTTCAATCAAAAACGATAGCATTTTAGTTCTCCTGAAATATACCTATTTGATATGTACCTACGTACTCGTATTTTGCTTGTTTTTACCCTCTTTTAGACAACTTTACTTGTCTGTTTCAATATAAATTCAAAGTCATTTTAGCTACATAGCTTATTTGAATTGCAACGAATAGATTTTTCGTAAATAGCTTTGTTTTAGATCCAGTTCTTCTGATGTTTGAGGGTGGATAGTTTTTTCCGACCCTTTTCATGATTCTACTCTTGGACCTTGGATCTCCTCTCAGAAAGTAGGTATAGTCTTCGTAGAGGTTGTATGTATAATAAGTCTTATTAAATAGTTTGTTATAACGTTATTACTTTGTGATGGATGTACGAGAACAATATTCGGTCTGTACGGATACATACATACAAATATTTTCATTCTGTGCGCTTAGAGATAGACCTGTGATGTTACAATATTATGTAGTAATAACAATAAATATTTATTCATGCGGAAGCAATGAGGACGTATCCGGGATTTCTAATATTACCTGGTCACTGCGGCCCACGGAATATATTAGACCTCAATTACGCCTCAACTTCTGTCTAGAATAGCCACTTTTATTGAAACGTCGGCCTGGCGTATTTACATATGTCAGACTTAGACATTACCCTTGGAGTCCAATAACGGTTAGAGTTCTGAGAGATGTTACATTTGAATAGAAATGTTTGTTATGGTACATAAAAACAAAATACCCGTATCTCAACAATATGTTCATACTAGACTACTATATCATAAGTTAGGCCTACAGAGAGACGTCATTTATTTATTTGATCAAGAGAAATTCGTAATTTCTGTATTTGATCATAATTAATGTTATGTGACGATATACGTAAATTGGCCGGTAATGGTTGGATGCGAAGAGCTGAAGATCGAGCTCAATGGCGTGCCATTGGAGAGGCCTATGTCCAGCAGTCAGGACGGAAGTAGGCTGATGATGATGATGATGATGAATTAATGTTATAATTTATTGTGTCACTTCCGTGACGTTTCGGCGATATATTATTTACATTGCAACCCTCGTTCAATATGTTTAAGGTTGTCTCGAGTAACAAATGTATCCATTTTACAACCCGTGCTGATAGATTCCCATAAAATACAACAGTTGGATGTAATATAAAATGTGTGGATGCAGTATTATATATTTTCGGTGAACGAATGAATGTGAATATTTTCATGATTTTTCAAATTCAAAAACTGCGAGTAACATATCTAGAGAAGTAGGAAAATTTTACTGAATATAAACAGTTTAATCCCCATAATTTATTTACATTAACAACAATGTGATCGGCTATGGCATGGCGGCTGTGGCGGGTACCACGTTGGCTAAGTGCTGCTTGCCACACACCGTACAGAACATTATGGAAAATTTTGTAATCTTCTCACGATGTTTTCCTTCGTTGCTATAGCAAATAATGTTTGGTATAGAAGTAAGTGCGCACCCCGATTTGAAGCCAGGATACGGAAGGTGAATTCTAATGTAGGCTTTGATTTGTTGATATGATTACATGTCAATTATGAAATGTAGAGCATTTTGTAGCGAGCGTTAATAGAATTTTTTATGATCTTAGTGTTTAGCCAAATAATTACACCAAAAATGTTACAATGACAAGTAATTACTTGGAAGTACAAAGACACTCCAAAATGTTATTATGTTAAAGAAATAGAAATTTATTTTAATATACCCGTTACATTTAATTCCTGTTGTGTTTCTGCTATCCTGCGCCTCGACATTGTGGCACCGGATATAGAGGTGGCAGGATATTAATGATCAAAATTACTTTAGCGTGAAATACTTGATCATTTCTCGCAACGACTTAAGTAACTTGTAGCCAGCGATTTGTTTTCCACTACTCGTAATTCCTAACTACCCAATGCCACTTAAAACGATTTATCGATTTCGATATGCGAGAGACACCGATGTACCTATGAGGTAATTATAAATATATAATTAGAGCAAAAATAAGGTCAATCGAATACGATTATAAGCTGAAAATATGGGCTATGTAAAGTCCACAAATAAAATTAAACTTGAACATCGTTCTAGTCCTTTTACAATAATTGCGTTATAACTTTCACGCTGTATTTTCAATTTCATGTTAATTTGATTTATTTAATGGGTAAAGATATTACGATTATTATAATATATATTTACGAGAAATCATATCCGTCACTTCACCTCCGAAATAATGACGCGAAAATAACAATATCGTTAGGCTCAGTAATTAGTTTGTTGATCAACAATGTGACTTCAAGTGATTATGATAGATGACCGTGTGTGCGGTACGAAACAGAACACGTTGGCCCGGCTTCATATCAAACAAACACGATATCGCTTTTCTTTTGTTTTCAGATACAACGCCTTAATTTTTTTGTAGTTATAAAAATAGTAATATACATTACATTACTCATTCTAATGCTAACACAGAACTTTTTAAAAATTATCTCCTTTCGTTCAGGACTTAAGTTGTTCTGACGAAACCTCTAATCAGCACTTATTTCTTTAGACAAACATCGGCGCTTTTAGTTTTTCATTTGCTGTAACAGAATATTGTTTTCCAGGCCTTGGGCTGCCTGTTCCAGAGCCGTTTGCATCAACCAAATCGTTCTTGTCAACGTTCTAGCTTGTGTGAAGGAATGCCGATGTCGGGTAAGATTTATATATAAACACGTATTCGTACATAGGTGGGATTAAAAATGCACATGCACACATACTGGTACGCACATATATGCATTTAGTGTTTTTGTATAAATTTGTATATTTAAATAAATAATTATAATCGACCCATTTGACGTTCCACTGTTGGAATATGGCGCTCTTCTCATATTGAAAGGGTTAAGGCCATCTGTCTGCCATGCTAGCCAAGTGCTGGTTGGCAGACTTCACATACTTTAACATTTTTTCTAACTTCTAAGGTGTGCAGGTTTCCTCACGATGTTTTCCTTCAGCATTAGCAACTGATATTTTAACTTTTATTTAAAGAGGATTTTCTGAGTCAGGTCAGTTCGCGAATAACATAAATTAACTCCCATGTTAAAAATTTTGGCAAATACTCACTGCAACTATTTATATTTATAAGTATTTGCAATTGAGAGTTAAGGTCTATTCTAGTCTAGACCTTTTCGGTAAGCAACCAGCCACTCCCCCGACCCCCTCCGCAATCCGCCAGCCCACCGCCTATCGCAAACTCTTGATTTAATTAGAGCTCACGGCATTCCTCAGTTGAAATATCGTTCTGAAAAGTTTTACCGTTTCCAGATTGTGCAAATTCTGTGGTTATGCTTTTTGGTAGCGTTTATAGAATAACAATGTTTTATTTTGTATATACATTTATGTATCTATCTATAATTATGCTTGACGGGCTTTAACAGTTTTACATGAGATTTTTTGTTGTGAACAATTCTGTAAGGTTTTATTTTAAATAACTAAAAGAACCTGACCAATCTTAATAAAAGCGGAACAGCGTGTTTAAAATTTACCTAAATCTCATTCAAGTGCATCGGTTTTATTCAAAGCTTGAGACATATATAGATTATAAAATCGAATATTTTCACTAATCTCGTAAATAATCCTAAAGAAATTGTGTTTATGATTAAGTATCTAACACGTTCAATGTCTAGACAGTCTGTTGCCAATAAATTTTATTTTGCGCTTTCAAAGGCTAGCGGAAACGGACACATGAGTCTTATATAATTTATAATGCTGTTTTTTTAAAAGTGCCAGTTTATTATAAAAATATTTTGCTGTAAAACGTTTCCTATGTATAATTATGTATATACTAATAAATTTGGCGGGCGCCATCCGCTGCGTCCTCGATGCAAACGGCGAGAGCTCAAAAAAGAGAGATCAGCTACGAAACTAGACAGGCAATCCCCTAAAAAAATTATGCAAGTAAAACCGGCATAAAAATTGACTAAACTTTTGTTGTATCGTGTCTAAAAATATAGGTACACAATGTTACAACAGACGAATGTAAGGTCTTATGGCGTTGTACCCCGGTGAAAGTAGGAATCTGTGTGGTTTAAATTTGATGGAAAAACATACAAGTTCACTTATATATTTGATGCGACAGCTGAACTTTTCGAACTCGAGTCTCAGGGGTGTTATGAATTGTTATGGCTTATACTGTGCTCATTATAATTTCAGTCTTGTCCTAAAATTTCGTTTCAACCTCGATGACGAATAGCAAATTTAAATAAGGACTCAAAATTTTTGTTTTGTCATCAGTCATCCTTATAGGATGAATGAACGTCACAATAACATATTATGTAGAATCGTATGTATAGACATAAGTATATGTATATAACATATGTATTATCACTTATCAAGTTCGCTATGTACATGAAAATAGGTGAATCGGAAGACGATAGGAAGAGCAGAAAAACCTGTCAAGCATTTTTCAATTATTTTTTAATGGTATTAAATTAACAATATCAAGATATATAACTACTTTCCAATCTGACTTTAGTGCCGTAATAAGCAAACATGAGGTTATCGGTCATTAATGACAATATCCGAAGGTTCTTGCCTGCTATAGTTAAATTTTTGACTTTAATAAAAGGACGCCATGAATTATTCGCCATACATTAAATTAACATTCTTATACATACTTCAATGTGTGAATTTTCATTTCTTTATATTATTCTCACCAAGATAAAGTACAATAACCATTCGGTTATCATATTTACCATTTAACGTCAATTAAACTATTTTCCAAACTGTATAACATAACTAAATATATTTAACTCTATAATTTTGTTTATTTTTAAAAACGGATTTTGTAATTTACAGTTAATACATATTTAGAGCGAAGAAAATGTGATTGTTGTTAAAAAAGGAAAATCTGCTTTCCCCCGCTACCGTCTCTCATTATCCATTTCGAGGGACAAAACATATATTCTACTACCAAGAAATTGCAATATTCATAAATAAGGGCTTTAAACTAAAAGATTCTTGTGACTTCCATGAAATTTAAGCGTAAAGGAGCGTTATTGCGTTTCGCATACGTGCTAAAAATGTCGCTTTGAAAATGATATGCGGCTGGCGAGTAACTGGAAAATAATCAAACTATTTTTAAGTTTTTGTTTCATAAATCTTATTTTAATATGACTTCATAAAAAAATTTTAAAAGTTAATTTTGCATCTTTCACATCGCTCAGCTTTACCTCACCTAAACATGTATGTATTTCCTGAATAAGTAAATACAATGGGGTCAAAAGCAATGAATATAAAGCATTCTGTCATATCCCTGAGCACACATAAATGAGACGTCTTAACAATAAATGTTACGGTCTGCGTAGCGCACGTTCTTGTTTTATGTTCTGTTTATGATTTATGCAGAGTTGGTCGGCGCGAATGGGATACTGCGTCGCGGTACGACGAGTAGTTGCACGAGTCGCTTACAGCGGGCGCCCACGTGCTCATCGTGCGCGTCGGTCCGGCGAGGGGCGGCGACCACGAACCCGACCGCGACGATCCGGTCAAACAGCACCGGCCCGCCGGTGCGCGCGCTCTCAGTGCGCACGCATTTTCATTGACCATGATTTTTTACATTTCTTTTAAACATATTAAGCACTGGGCACAATTTACATTATTATTACATTACATTATTGTAATATCAGACCATCGCCCTGTATGAACGTTTTCTCAGCACTTTGTTAAAAACTTTAAGATGTTATTTTATATGTATAAACCGTTTGTCCGTTTAGCTCATTCGCGTTTACCCGAAATATTGCAAACCCTAAATTAAAATTATCTCCGTATTCTCTTCTTTCTTATATTTGTAGTGCGCGATGAAAAGGAGTTCATCAATAAGATATGTAGATAGGTCCCTTTCTACATCTTGACGAAAATATACACGGATCGAAATTGAAAACGAAGATATGTTAAAATAAATTAGAATTTGCATTATTTTCTCTGCATGAATGTGTACTTATCTATTATACTGAATACCTATTTTGTATGTAAATATATCTACAGGATGGTCATGATTTCGTGAGGCCAGTAGAAACGGTTGAGAGAGCGTTGTGAGTTGATGCCGCTAAGTCACTTAGCAACATG
>DWME01001545.1:0-24282 GCA_018244795.1 Parelbella ahira ahira
CACAAATTCTGACATTAATGTCTGTACTGTGTACACTTATAATACAACGTGTTCACACAGTGGCTGTTGCGACACTAATTATCGTGTCGCAATAAATTTTCCAATTACAGACACTTGTGTTCACACAGAGACATTCGATTTATACACTGAGTGTACGGTATATAGTGTCGTAGTCTGAACGGGGTATTAGAAGCACAGCTACAATTTATTCCCTTATATCACTAAAGAGCGCACGACAGACATTATTATATATTAAAAGTGTTAAGAAAGCCCATGCTCCGACAAAGGAAATGGGGACTTCTGGGCTACTTTTGTATATATTTATATAAATAGAGAACATACCAATAGTTTTTATTTATGTATTTTATCAAAAATTAAGCGTAGGTAACTTACCTGCCTCCCCCCAACTCTGCCCGTGACGAAGTCCGGGCTGGTGTCCAACACGAGATAATCTTCGTATGTTTCAGTGTCTCTGTTGCTTATCTCCTTAAGTCGAACGCACGTTTTTTTAGCCAAAATTGTATTCACTTCTCTTATCCGCGTACGGAGGTCCTCGATGTTGTCTATACGTATTAGAAAAACAATGAGTTCGTCTTTTAGTGTTAGTGACACTACTCAATTAAATAGCGCCTTGAGTCTCAAACCGCTAAATTTATTTGAAAAAAATTTAATACAGCTCAATTTCTTTTTTTTTGTTTGAAAAGTAATCTCGTTTAATATCAGGATATTTGAAATGCATTTTAATGTGTCGTCTTAAACATCGAACAAAATCAAACAATCAAATAATCCTAGTGTTTCTATTACGCTTTTACAAAAGCGTAATAGAAACAGTAGGATTATTTTATTTTGCAATTGTAGATATTTGAAGAGTTCAATTGTGAAAAGTCTACCACCGTGCTTATTTCCCCAGTACTGCCGTAATGATTATAGCTGTGGGTGTTTTGATTAAATGGAAACGCAACGCACACTTATATTGGTAATGTTTTAACTGTGAACAAGATATTGAAAACAGGTAAGAATTACGCAAACGGTCAATAATTTTGAAAAACAGACGATACATAAAACACCCATACCGGATAGAACGTAGCAAAGAACGAAACGAATTTAATCAAATAGGGGTGTCCAATACATACTTACTATCCCTAACAAGTTTTTAAAAGATATCTTAGCTAATACTAACACTGATCGTATTCCGTGATCATATATCTCACTAGTCCACTCGGCCACTTCCGGTCCTCGTAAAATTCCTTATTCTCCTTCGATAGGGGCACAGTTTCGAAAAGTCCACGAACATGTATCCTCGTATATTTTTTTGTAGTTTGCCTTAAAAGATAACAGGAAGGTTTGTCAATACTTGCTCACTTGCTTACATGACAATTGTTATGGTCTTCTACAAACAGTCTGCCTTTTGGTTCTATTCTTTCCGGCAAGGATTTCAAATCAATTCTACATCTTTCCTTTCTCTAAGCTTACTTTTACCAGCTCTTAGCTGTGAACCCTCGCAGGGCCTGGCGGCGAAGGAATCCACTGTATTTTATCGGCAAGATAAAATCTATATGACTACTGGTACATGTTTGGTATACCTAAGTAGTGTTATTGATAGAGAAACTTACATTTCTTCGTTCTCCCTTTCCACATTCTCAGCATCTTCCGAGTCGTCATGTTTTAATGGTTTTATTTTTCTTTTAATCTTTTCCTGTGACGGTTTGGAAAGGTTCTCGTTTTCTTCACTATATTTACGACTGTACAACCTTAAAACAATATCGACGGATGCTATATACATATGTATATCACTAGTTTTTATATGTAATTAATTTTCAAATATTTCTGTTACTATATCTATATTAATATATGGTTTTCTAACACAACATTATCAAATTTTTATTACAGGAATATACGGTCTTAAACGATAAACGAACGTTAATTACTGTGAGTTAGTCTGGTGACACCTGATACCGAACGAACGTATCATCATCAGCCTATTTCAGTCCAATACTGGAGATAGGCCTTCCCCCATGAGCGCCATTGCGACCTGTCCTCAGCTTGCCGCATCCAGCTATTGCCTGTAGCCTTTAGCAAACGTTTCATGTTCTGATATAACTGGTGTCCAAAAAGACATCGCCAGTGTTAAAGGTCTGATGTGAATAGAAAATGTCTTATTAATTAATGTCTTTCTACTTACCACTTTGTGCCTACTTATTTTTTCGTGTCTAAAAGACGCCCCTGGAATAGAATCTTAGTTAAAGATAGTCGTTACCTTCGTAATGTTTACTTAATTTTGGATGACCAATTTTAGAATTTTTAAACCATTGACGGTTTTATCCAGTCAAGTTCAACGAAATTTTGAATATCCCAATTGTCGTAAGATCCAAAACTCCATAATGGCGAAAGAAGGTACCACGTCATCATATCAATTCAAAGTCTTTTAATCTCATCCACGTATTTATTGAAGTAAAACAATAAATTCTCAACAATATTTATAATGAATCGCGCCTACCGGAATCGTCTATTATGATCAGATTTTCTGGATGATGCGTGATGCCCGCGTTTCAGATTTTTGACGACAGTCGCACTTCTCAAAGCAGGGTTGGATGTATTCGCTTTCGATGATTTATTTACATCTGTCGCTACATCTTTTAAATGTAGTGCAAATACAGTTTTGGGAACTACATTCGTTGCTCTTGTTATTTCATCTTCTACTTCCTCTTTATGCGCTTCTCTTTTCCTTTTAACAGTTGTTTCAGATTTATTGCGAGCCTCTGTAACATTTACAGCCCCGATTCTGCCGTATTGGTGCACGATTCTTTCGTTGACTTTAGTAGGCTGATGATACACGGGTCTGTGTTGGGTTCGATGCATGACAGCGCCCGACTTGGTCGATTTGTAATGTACAAGACACCTGGGATCGTTACCTCCGTAATTACATAACGCTCTTTCATACGCCTCCATCGTGCCCACGGTATCACAGAACACTGTAAGATTAGCTATTGATATGTCTACGAAAGATTGGGTAAACTTTGCTATTGCTTCTATTATTCTGAGCACGCTGGGGCTAGTTGTTGAAGTATTAGCTTTTAGTTCCACAATTCTTGCAGTCTGTTTCGTTGAATTGCAATACTTCTGACTAGCATGGTTCACAGCAGCAGCAGCCGCTTTGTACACTTTGTCCACTATATTTTCTACTTCCTTCTCTATTCCTAATTCTTTTACTATGTTATTCACATCGGCTGCCAGTTGCTTGTCTGGTGGAGGCGTTATATCGCGGTTCACGCGTAGATTGTCGCTGTATCCTACATCTATATCTCGCTTCCTTCTCGCTACACCGGGATATATCTGACATAAATTAATTTTCTCCTGACGATCTCTATTCTGACATTCTGGGCCGTAAACTATGTCTATTTTACGTAGATCTGTGTGGGTCAAACCAACACGATGTTGGATGACCTTGCTATCCTGTAATAAGATATATTGTATTGTACTGTATTGTATTGTTATGATTTCTTAATCAAACTAAGTTTTCGGTTCATCTGTGGTTATGTAAAGACATGCACATTCTTTGACTCTGCTAGTCTAAATTAATGCTTTTCTGATTAATTTCTGTCCAGAGTGCTATCAACGATACAAAGATAAAGACATTAGATAAAAGAGATTCGATAAATAAAACCTTTTTATTAAAATATTTGAACCCTTGATAAACAATAATATCTCTAAGACATAGCTTTAAGAGCCCAAATTAGGCGGTGTGCACTATCATAAACAGACAAAGCATCACACCAATGGGTGTTGGATGGACAACGAGTCCATAACATCCGATTCAGGAAGAAAACCTTGAGAACAATCTAATATGCAGTAATAGTAGCAATTGCATCCTGAATGGGACACACAAAACGCTTGTATCAGTGACACTGACAGAGTAGAAGCGCTGACAATCACTCGACTAACAAGGCTGTCCAAGGTGGTAAAAATGATAAAATACATAAAATATTTTATCATTATTAACTCCTTTGACTGCCTCGTTAGTGGAGTTGTTGTAAGCGCTTCTAGTCCTCAAGAGCTCCTGGGTTCGATCTCTAATTCGGTCAAAGTATTACTGGGCTTTTCTAACTTGAAATTCGCTCATCCCATATTCCACATTGGGGCGTATAACTAGTGAATCTTGGGCTCGTACTACATTTCTCTGCCAGCCCCTTCGGTGAAATAAAGACGTGATGTTACCTTTATTAAAAAGGTCCTATGTCCATTTTTGCTGTACTGCCGCTCGTCGAAGTGTGTGACGCTGTTTACGTCGTAAGGCAAGTTGCGCATCTCCATCGGTAGCTTGGTGTCCTTAGCAAAGAGTTCCATAGCACCTACGTAGAGAAATGGGGCATGTGATTATATGTATATGTACCGGCTTAACTCACGTACGTTTTTCAGAAGGCCCGACTAGTTTCGGACCTGCACGAGGTCCTTCCTCATGACCTCCCGATGATAACACACATAAATACACGGCCATGTGTATAAACACTCACGCGACATTTAATAGTGAAGTATGACATGAGTGCGTAGACTTTCGCATAACTAAAACTGCTAATTGCAGATTCAAGACGGAGCAGGTGATGAATGATGCCATATAAAGGCAATATCTTATTGATACGCACACAGATACACGATGACGATGATGACGACGATAAAGATACCATTTGCTGAAGATTATATATGTATATAATCCATAATGTCGCCATTTTTAAATTCTGTCTGATTTTCTATAATTAATTATTAATACCTATTATTTTATCGTCTCGCCAGATCATTTACGTAGTAGGCATATAGCGCTGAGTGCCAAATATCTCTATCCTTACAATTTGACGTGCTTTTTTTACATTCAGCCCTTCATTCGGCTATGCCAGCCTGTTTTAGCGCGCTCTGAACTAGTATGTGGACAGATTACAGGACGTAGTTACATAATATATCTAAACTTTAGTATTGTTATAAACAGTTATGACCACGAAATTTATTACCGAAAAGCATCGAGTTATATCGTTTTTCGTTTTTTTTTTATGTTTTTAACCTCTTTTCTATCACCTGTGTATTTCACAAGCAAATATGTTTTTGTAAAACACACATACGAACTACTTACCAAGCGGGTTGCAGTTAAGATAAGTTAAGCAAATAATTATGTAATGTAATTATGATAAGCCGACAGATAGCTGGAAAACGCAAATAAAATGTTTATATAACAGCATTGTTTGAGGTTTATAAATGAAATAACTGTATTTGTACAATATGGCGGCTGTAACCCATGTTTCGTTTATCAACGGGCAGCGGGAGAACAACAGACGTCCTCCGTAATATGCAAATGTGGCGATAGCTTAAAATAAATAACCGTTACCGTCGGTCAGTTTGTCCGCTTATCTTCTATACAACTCAATGACATTTAGAGTGTGTCGCATAGTAGTGAAAACGCAATTAGTTTTCGTTCGTTCAATGTAGGTTTAAATTTGCTGTAACATTATAATATTTCAATGAATATTTACGGAAGTAAGAGTAATTTCAAATAATGATAATTGAAAATTGTTAACGCCTCGTTCGTTGCAAGCATGATCGCTGACGAAGCGGTCCTGGGGTGTGTGCTCGGATTGAGGCCGCTATTTCACTTCAACTAACAACTTATGCTTAGGTACTTTTATAAATTTTTCTTTGAAAGTTTTACCTCTGTAACATTTACTATAAGTTATAACGGCACAATATAAAGACGTTTATTCTAAACAATTTATTAAATAAAACAGATGAATAACTTTATTCAATAATAGAATTAAAATTAGAGTAGTATCTGTGTTTTAAAAAAAAAAGTATTTTATGTTTCATCAAATGACATTTACAAGTTGACATTATTTTTACACACATTCTTAAAAAAGCAATACTTTGTGAACATGGCACAGAGACAGAACAGGCTCAGCGGTGGGTTCCTCTGGCGGCATCCCCGCAGACCCAGCGATGTCCAGATGCGTGTACTTCACATTTTTGTCTTCAAGCCCACCAACTTTGATAAGAAACCCGGCAGCAAGCTGATGGTTGCGCCCCTTCGCGTCCATGTCCACTTGAACCAAGTCATCACCCTTGCATTTGCCAACATTGACGGCTAAGTCTATAGCTCTCACAGTCGATACCTCAAAACCCTCAGCCATCCTCGAACCGCTGAACTGTAACTTTGCTGAATGGTTCGTTGCTTTCGCACTGTGGTTATCCATAGCAGCGGTGTAGTTCCCGTAGCAGGCCTTCGCGTGACCGGTCAGGGTGGCAATGGTGTAAATGTGAGGGTTCAGCTGTTTCGTGGCTAGCTCACCCATTTTGAAAACGGAGTCAGCCATCGCGAAACGGCCTTCTGCATCCGTGTTCGTTACTCGAACGGTCTTGCCGCTTTTCGATACTAACAGCTCATCAGACACATAAGATTCTTCGCCAATGGAGTTCCTACAGAGACACAGGACTCCGATCACCTTCAAATGAGGTGGTTTCAATATGGAGCAGGCCTTCAGGAAGCCTACAACGGCTGCCGCACCGCTTTTGTCTCGGGACATACCCGTCATTTTGCAGGATATCTTTATATCAGCGCCGCCAGTGTCGTAGGTCACCCCCTTGCCTACCAATAAAAGAGTCTCAGTAACTCTGTTAGGATCGGACGAGTTGTATTCAATTTCCACCACCCTCGCCTTGTGTCTTTCCACGCTACTGGCAGCCCTGGAAACAGCCGCTAGTAACGGATAATCCTCTTCAATTATCTTATCGTCATCAACGACCCTAATCGTTACATTGCTGACATCGGCAAACGCATTTTTTACATACTCCACTATTTTTTCGGGCGCCATTCTCTCGGGGTCGCCGCCAGCGATGTCTCTGGTCAAAATTCTTGATCTCTCCAACGCGATAGCGTTCCTGACAATCTTCTCGAAAGCTTCAGTACGTTTCTCCTCTGAGTGGAAACCGACACGGATGACATCCTTCGTCTTCTTCCGCTCCCTGATCTGCAATGGGACGTACAAAGCTTCTAGCGCTCCCAGGAGACAAACTAGCTGCCCATCGGGGAAGTCCACGACATTTTCGACAACAACAAGTGGTTTCTTCACGCCAGCTTCTAAAGCTCTTATCATTCCTTTTCTAGCTGCTTCTTTTATCACTTTCGCGTCGTGGTAAGGAGTGATGTTGCCAGTTGGCGACAAAATCAGCCTGCCTCCGGACACATAGTCGCAATTCCAGACGGTGGGAATCTTATGAATGTGCTTGTCGAGCTTCGCAACATTGTCAACGAAGCTTCCAATATGTCTGGGAAGTTCCACCTTCAATTCTTCGGGATATAAGATCACAATCACACCATCGTAGTCAGGAGACAGGATATTTGTTTCGATAAAAACGTTCTCGTACAACTTATACTCTTGGTTACCCGCCATGTTGGCTACGCAGCTCGGGAGCGACTGATAAACGTCGCTTAATAACGAACAATTATCCATTATGAAATTGAGATTATCTTTTCTTGTTTTATCATGATTATTATTGATATTATAAATAAAATTATCAGGGATATTGCAACAGAGTCAAAACGTTGTAATGTACAAATAATTGCCAGTTTATTTAACAGGCAACTGATAATTAGCTATTGAGAAATGTTATACTGGCCGCCATTGCGCAGATAAACATTGTTCATTCGTACGCTTTGTCTTCTCTTATCAGTACCTAATAATAATGCATCATAATACATATTGAAACATATATTTTTAGAACTTTGTGTAAAAGGCAAATATGTGTAGGTATTTATTATCGTTTCGTTTTTTTTTTCAATTTGAATTTTAAGCACATTATATCTACATATTATGTATAATGATAAATATATTTGGCATTCGACGCATTGTGTACTTCCCGTAACGGACCTGACGTAATGATTTCACAATAATAATTAACGTCCGTGCATATATTATTTATATTTAATATATTTTACGAAATAACGGCCTTCATATATTAGTTATATACTTTGCTCATATCAGATATCTTCTATCCGCCGCGACCTCGCTACAAGCGGCGGGAGCTCATGAGGAGGAACCTCGTACAGATCCGAAACCAGTCTGGCCGTACCGAAAAACGTACGTGGGTTAAGCCGGTACATATATAATCATCCTCTATATATTTTTATCCTAACCTACATATGTGTCTGCTTGTTCTATAGACTGACTCTTACTTTACTACCTAATTAATTTTGTGGTTCCCAAGTGCAATCAGCTGATCGAGAGGTTCTGGTTCTAATGCCGGGTCAGATACTATCCGATTTTTCTAACTTAAATTTTCTAACAGTTACTCGCAGTCTGGACTTGTGCTCGGTGCATGGCAATAGGCTTACTACCTATTCCACATATGAGACATATACTTAACGACTGAAACGTTGAAGGATACTACTCTTCTGCCTACTCCTTTGAAGATTACAGGCGTGAAGATAAGTTACTTACTAGGTTCGATATTTTCATACTGGATATCAATATATAAGTCCCTGTTAGCTCGGTTATGCTCGAAGGGGAAGCCGAGGCTCTTCATGATAGTCATCTCAATGTTTGGTGATTTTAGACAATCATAGCCCAGAATCACTGTCTGAAAATGCCAACATACATATTGGGTTATGGAAAATCCCAAACAACAAATTATATCTTGAGATACACGTGCAAGACTCTAACGAGAAAAGGTCGATGATGATGATGATGATGATGATGATGATGATTAATAAAACGTAATAGGTTTCGCCCATATTCCATAGTGGGTCGTACATATATCTAGTGGAACGTGGGAGTGTATTGCACTTCCCTGCCTACCACTTCTGAAAAATACAGTCGTGGCGTTAAATATGTAAAAAACCTACTCTCGGACTAAACTTTAAACAAACTTACATGTGGCTCATCAATGTCGTGGCCATCAGAAGTCCATTTGCACCTCCGGATGGCGCCAGGGTTTTTGAATACGAGGACGTGCTCGTTGGCCCGCGGCGGCGCCATCACGGGCGCAAACTTCAGACACGTTTCGAAAGAAAACTGCGACAGCGACTTTATGATCGATAGGGTTTGCTCTTGGTCTAATAAAAAATATAATAATAGCAACAACAATATTTTATTGCCACTTAAAAGAAGAAAAAAATAGCTTTACAGCTTACAAACTAAATATGGGCAATAGAGTAGAGAAAAGTCCCGTGCAGCGCTGGTCTTCAATCTTCTCTTGTCGCTTGGATGTTATACGCGAAGATAAGACATGACATAGGAACTCAATCAGTAGTTACAATGTAAAAATACTTGTTAGCACCAAAATGGTAAATAATATATTGGTCAAATTATATTAGATCAACTTACATACCACCTGGGAATACAGATGGTTTTAAAAAGTGTTGGAAAGGCTCCGATCAGGAAAGGTTTGTACCCAGCAGTGGACTTACAAAGGCTGATGAATGGTGAACACATCATATAGATGTACAAATTGATACTATATGCACTAATTAAATAATTTTAAACTCAGAATTAACAATTCTGCTCATTCCACATGCAACCGTTCTTTTTGTTTTTGACAATTAAACAAAAAGTTTATAGGCAGAAGTGCTGGTCGTCAAAAATTTTTGTTTTTAAATGACTCACCAAAATGTTCTGGTGTTATAAAGAACGGTACTGTAGCGTTAGGCCAAAAAATAAATCCCTGCGTGGTTAAGACTGAAAAAAATAAAAAAATATGAACAATAAATATATGAAAGAGAATCATACGTTAGGGACATCTATATAGCTGTTTAGATTTAGTTATAAGGTCGTCTCCTATCGAACTCATTTTCATCTTCTTCCTTTCCTTAAACTAATTCCTTTGTGAAACGTTCGCCTTCTTGTATTTCTTTCTTGCTGTCTTCGTCACTTTCGTTACTTTCTTTTTTATTTTCAGCTCTAATGGCCCACTAGTCAGTCTGAGCTTTTTTCTGACGTACTGCATTCTTGACCCATATGTCAAACCATATTTTATTATAAGTATTCAACTTCTTAAATAATATTTATGTAAGCTTGAATTGAGGTGCAAGTTTTGCTTTGTTAATAAAAATGGCTGTGTTTTGGGATAAATGATATCTACGAATATAATGAAGTAATAGGTAGAAATCAATTAAACCGAATTGCTTGTAACAAAAAGATTCTATATTGGAGATTGATACATGCTTTAATTAAAATCTTCCTACACATGTACGACCTTCATGGAATTTCAATCACTTTTACATAGCTATAATAATTTTTAAGTATCACATTCAGCGATATTTCTAAATTGGAATTTGGACATAAGGTTCAACCTTCAAACATGATATACTATAAAGCTCTCTCTGCATTTTTGGAAAAACAAGATACGTACTTTTTTTAAAAAGACGTTCAATGATCTCCGTTAAGTACGTACCGACGTATTGTCAGACGCTTAAAACCCCGAAATACGAATATAACCCAGTAGCATGACAAGTCTGTGAGGATAAATATTTGTGCAGTCGCAGCTATCTGCCTACCTCTTCATGAAATAAATTTATTATCGCTATTATTAATTTTATCATTGTACCAATGCCTGTATTAATGTACTGAGTTTGAAGGATATTGTAGGCAGGCACACGAGGCATTCCTCCTGTAACACTTCTCTAGTATCGACAGATCTCAGACCAATCTCTGTCTATAATAGTATCAGTGCTATATCGTCATGCCAGATCTCTTATGCTTTAGACAGAGAGCACCGACTACCAAACATCTCTATCCTTACACACCTGACGTGCTTCTCTACGTTCATCATTCACTTCATACATATACGCCTCTTTCGGAGTCTTTCGATCGCTCCATTTGGACCTAATTTTTCCATTTTATATTAATGACAACTTTTACTGTAATTAATCATACCGTCTTCGGAAATAACAAATCCATTGGCAATATACAATCTAAATGTACAAAATACTAAAATAAACACAAGCGCCATGTTCGCCGATAATCGTTCAAACTGGAAAACGAATTCGGTTTGATAGCGTTTTTATCGTTATGGAAAACATTAAATTTATTAGAGTGGGTAAAAACAAATATGTACGTACACTATATGTAATAATAATTTTCCTAACGACTATTTCGCAACTGCTTCGTTGTCAAGTGGTTGCAAATGTAACTGTCGATCAAGAGGAGTTGGGTTCGATCCTCGGGTCGCATAAAGTTGACCTGTTCTAAGTTGAAATTCCCAGTAGCAGCACTAGATTCGTACTTACCCATATATTCGAGGACATATCTTAAAAATACTGATACCTACACTCGTTTTACTAATAATACGTTTTGTGTATATAATGTATGTAAATGATTCTCTTATGCGCTTTCTTAACGCACATATATTTTTCATAAGAGCCCAAGACGCATATTGTTGTGTGATCTGGAGGACATGGGATAAAGCTTTACGACTCTCCCTGGCCTAGTAATATCCGTCCCGTTGAAAATCAGTTATCTTACTGACGCAGTAGGAAGCCACTGAAGGGGTTTTAATACGATGAACTTCCCATATAACGCAACATTTTTCCTACTTTACCGGCGTACTTTTAAAGGTTTTACCTTGGTACAAAAATAGAAATATTCCATAGGGTGTATGTATAGAAAGCACCGTAGCTAATATCTGTATCCTTACGAAACTGACGTGTACCTTTTACATTCAGCATTGTCTTCATACACACACGCCGGTTTTAGACTTTAATTAAAAAACAACTAGGAGTGTAGAAGAAAGCACAATTTTTTTTATAAATTGAGGCGCTTCTTTAATTGTAATAAGTCATTTTGAACAGGATTACACGGTTTTTAAATACATTTAACAGCTATAGGGCGAAATATATAATTCCGTTTTGATTTTAATCTACAATACCTATTGTTTTGGTATAAACAATAATAGGTGTATAATAAAATACTATATCAGCAATTTTGCACTAGACAATATTGCTTATGCACTAAAGTCATACTTTTAATTACCTTATTTTTTTGGAAATTGCAACTTACGCCAGGAATTACTCAATATTTCCAATTAAATATATGTTTTAAAAGGATTAATAAAACAACGAATGCCACTAAGCATAAGTTTTCTATTTACAAATCATGATTCAACTTTCTCCTCCGGCAATCCAAGGACCTTCCTGACTGCTGCAGCATAATTCCTTAATGTTGTATCACTCTCTCCATCATTGAACAAATTATACACTGCAGATTTGTATTCCTCTGCATGAGGAATCACTGAAATATCAAATGCTTTGTACTCTTCTCGAGTCAAAGTCCTGTCATCTTTGTTGCATTTCAAATACCAGTCGATCAGACTCCGCTTTGAAGCATTATTATCCCAATTATAATACTCCATATCATCCTCACTTTTATCTTTCTCCCAGTCCTCATATGTCCATGATTCATGATAGGAGGCAGTTAATAAGTAGTTGACATAATCCAAATTTTGTTTCCTGACAGGACACCGATCTGCTGTAAAGGTTATCAAGTCAGTTTTCTCATCGTACCGGTCACCAACTAAGCGGAGTAATTTGTCACGAGCATGGTTATCTAAATTTAGTGTAGACAACTTGACTCTGAGAGTGACAATTCTTGCTAATGGATTCCTTATAGTTGGACTTGCATGGCAGTAGTCAGACGATATTATTTCCACTGGATAATGTTTTTCTATCGCTTCCTCTGAGTTTAGGAGTTTGGGCCATTCCGTACAGAACTTTTTAATGGCTTCACATTGAGTTTTGATCACTGGTGGGGTGAGGTGAAGAAAATTCGGGATCTTCATGAGCTCAGCATTGGCATGTTTGCCCGGTGGTGCCTGCCCCTTAGGCACATAGCCCTGGCGCAATGGAAGTGGTACTGATGCCGGATGGAAGGATCTTGGTCCTGGCCAGACATTACCCCATTGCTGTAAAATGAAGAATTGCAAGTTTTATAAAAAGGTGTATAAGAAGTATATGTTCAAATAATGAAAATGTTTTGATATAGGAACTCTTACGCCTAGCAAATAATCTGTTAAACTAAGCAATGACTACAGTTGTCTGCTCTCAGGCAGGTCCCGGCTAGCTTTTCTGCTAGTTTTTTTGTATTTTAGTAATGTATCTTAACTAGAAGCTGAATGAGTATTTACTATTAATTGAATAAACAAATTAATTGTGACAGTATAACCTCCCTGATCCCAATATAACATTCTAGAAATTTACAGAATTCAAAAGGTGTTGACTAAATGTATAAAACAGTGCCATAACATCTAATTACGTTATTGGCAATCAAGATGCCATTGTGTTTAAGAATATATCAATATCACCTGTTCTTTGTTATAACATAAAGGGTTAGGCCAATAGTTAAGCAGATCAGAAATGATAAAAATACATATATAACAAGGAGAACAAACAGTTGAAGATAATTACAATAATAAAATATAAAATATTAGACTGCCTCATGGGTCAAGTGGTTGCAAGTGTGACTACCTATTAGACGGTCCTGGGAGCAAATCTCGAGCCGGATGCTATTAGATTTTTCTAATTTCGATTTTCTAGCAGTGACTCAGAGTCTGGAATTGTACCTGGTGTATGGCAATAGACTAACCACCTATTCCATGAGAATTAAACGTAACTGGCGAAACATGCGGGTGTACTACTCGTCCCTGCCTACCCCTTCGGGGATTACAGGTGAGATGTTATGTTTGTCTTATTTGCTTAAATTGATTTGATATCCACATTACATTAAATGCAATTTTAGTTATAAGTATATGTGTATGCACTCTAAAAAGCAGTGATAGCCTATTGGTTAAGAATTCAGCCTCTCACTCCGGGGGTGTTGGGTTCAAATCCAAGGTGCACACCTCATTACAAAAAGTGTGTTTTGAGTTTAAATATCACTTGCTAACGGTGAAGGAAAACATCGTGAGGAAACCTGCACACTTTAGAATTTACAATTTTAAAAAAATTATAAGGTGTATGAAGCCTACCAAGCCGTACTTGGCCAGCGTGGCAGACTACGGCCTTAACCCTCTCAATATGAGAGGAGACCCATGTTCCAACAGTGGAATGACAAATGGGTCGATTATTATTATTTTATTAAAATATTTGTAATAATAATTTAATACAAATCTCACCTGATCTGGAGCCATTCTATCACTCCTATCTGGCTGCACTTCCATTTTACGGGCTACTCTCTTCTGCGGCCTCTGTCTTTTCTTCAATATATCCAATACACGAAACTCCTCTTCTTCGTCTGTTTTCATAGTTTTCGCTGTAGTAGAGTTTACCCGCCATAGCATATGTTTGTTGTAAGTTATAACGATGCTATTGGGCCTAAAATATTTAACGAATAAAGACATTTTCATAAATGTTTAGGAAACCTTAACTCAATTTAGAGCTCCATTTGTTTGGTTATGTCGGCAGTCTTACTCTGTCAAATGAAGTGGGCAATGATAAAAATTGATCATACAGCCTGTATAAAATATAATTTGGATCATTTATAGATAAATTCTGTTATTTTCACTGTTTACACATAAGAAGTATTTTTGCCCTTAAGTATATTTTACACATAATATGGCGGTTAGCTTACAAAGCTAGTTGCATGAAGTTTTAAATTAAATTGCTTACAATTCCAAGATAATTACATATTTAAACTCTTTTTTTTAAGATCACCTGCATCTTTCGAAACTTACTAGTAATTCTTACAAATGGATCTAATGCTTGTGATCATATAGATTAAGCCGTTTGGGGTTCAGTTGAAAATGTTATATTTATATGTTATATATTTGAACGTTTATGTTCTTCAAGAAATACTAAAAAAACAATGCTTAGGTAATTCATTGTAGCCTTCATAATAGCTACTGATTAAAACATCACTATGAGTCTTTTACGGAAAAAACATAGGTTATTTTTATTACATTTTAAGGAATCTTCGCTTTGATATAACGATTAAAATTTGTTTAGCTGAAAGAATTAAATACAATGCGATTATCTAGCACTATAATACTTGGTTAATTTGGCGGCAATTTCTGACAATATACTACTTACAGTATTGACATAATTACCCAACTAATTTAAAATGCAAAACAGTCCATAAACAGTATTGCCTACAGAACATAAGGTTATTCAATACTCTTTACCGTTTACAAAATATTCGTAACGACAGCCACAAAGGAACTTTTCGACAACCTTTCTTTGCTATATCAGTTAACTACCTGTCATGTAGATTCCGCCTGCTTAGAAGAGTACTCTTCACGGTGCTATTTATGTCATCACAATTAAATAAAAAAATGTGAAATGATCGTTAACATTATCTGTAACTCAAAATCTGTTATGACAAGAGAGATCGACAAAAATCTCTTTTTTGAGTAAGTTGTTTTGTGTTATCGAAATATTGTAACAGTGTCTACTTTGCTAGATAAACAATCTACCTTGTTACTAGGATAACATAATCACAAGAAATTATCGTATACACATACTGTTACAGACGATCATGAGTATAGACACTGAAGGTATCGAAAATAGTCATTAGTACAGACGTTAAACGATTCAAGACTACAGATGGCAGCACCATCGCAATGTCAATATTCGGTTAACTTTATGCTGCAACCGAGTCTAGCTGGTGGAGACGTTGCAAAGAGAAAGCGTATCCTCAGCTCTAGGAACTGTTACTCGTCTCGTTTGTCCAGTTAGATAGTGTTTAGAACGTAGGCTAATTTGTAAGACATCAATACAATGTAATCACAGTGTACTCGCGGTTTCTCTTTGTTCGGTTACCCACATACTCGTCCTTACTAATTTACGAAGGTGCAAATAACACCGTCGATCCGACGTTTTATATCTAAAAATACGTATTCTTTGACTTCCATACATTTTGGAATATTATACTATTTATGTTACCTATAGCAATAGTTGTCTAATAAGATAACAGGTGGCATAGAACGTCAAAGCGCAATTACAATACTACCTACATGGAATTAATTGTAAATAAAAGCCGTGCGTCCAGATAACATTGAAGGTGCAAGAGAAAGAAATAAATAAAAGAACCAGATGCTTTTATTATTAATTTATTTACGAATATAATAATATGTATATATTGTATAACTTACAGCCTTACAGGGAGCCAGTTGCGGTGCGCGCAAGCATTGCTATCGACGAGGCGTCTTGGCAATTGTGAAATTTTAGAAAAAAAAATCATACACCTTATTACTTCCACAATGATTCGTTTAGAAACACCGGAGCGCACTCACAACCGACGCCAAGCATAATGTCCGCTTAATTTAACATTATTTCTTCGTAGTTACTCACTATGTTTTGACTACATTTAGACAAACCTACGCAATCCTATATTACACAACAACCAATTTTTTGTTTTTTTTTTTTGACATTTCTCAAACAGATTTTCGCGTGGATCGACAGTACCGACAGCGCCTCGTGCGACGCCGCGCCTCGCGACACGCCACCGCGTCTCCGCAAAAACCTTTCCAATATACACAGCACTTATTAACAGTATTAGCGAGAAATCATAACTTTTTTTGTATTATTTTTCATTTATACAGTAAAACTATGTATATAAACTTTTTTATGTCCCTATCAGCACATTTTCATCTGCTTTGGCGTATATGCGAAGGAAAAAAAAATTGCAACAAGTGTCGTACTCTAACTTAAAAAAAACTTAACAAACTCGTAATGACGTCACATCGCGGCTGTTCGTTCTCAAACGCGTCCACACCATCCCCCTAAAAGTACACCCTTGTCAACACGCCGCACACGTATCTATACAATTTTATACAAATTTCCTCGTATTAATTCTCCCGCCGTTAAATAACATTGAGACATTCATATACATACGTCTATCTAAGAAAATTTAAGTATACAGCCAAAAATTCATTAAATCACACACATTACCAGTATCCAAACAACAAATGAACACGTATTAAGAATAAAAAGCAGTCCAATAAAAAAAAACTAATCTGTTTATAACATAAGAACTACAAAAAAATATCAAGTCGCGAGAGAATTTTTTTTTTTAAGGATTATTGCTATCTTTACCATAAAAACAAGAATATTTAAATATTAAGCTCTAACTATAATACTACGTGCTACACACTCGCCGACGCATCCACGACACCCCTAATCAATTTTATTTGTAAATTTTGGTAGTATGTATTCAAAAAAGAAAAACGCGCGCATACATTTATCACAATATAGAAATATTTATTCAAATATACTGAACAAAATCGGAAATAGATCGTAAACGAACAGAAAATTGAAAAAAAAATCATTTTTTTGGCGCCAAATACCTACTTTCCAACTTCACTCAGTATATCACAGATGTTTCGCTTCGCGACGGCGCGTCACGTCATTTCTACAGACGACGAATTAAAGGTTTAAATTCAATGTAGCTACTACGCGCATTACTGCACATTATGAAGTTACTGTCATCATTATTATTATTTATAAAAATGTCAATACATACAAATCGACACGTTTGAGAACGACACGCGGCGATTTCAGCTTACGATCGCTTCGAACAGAACCGAACCGAATCGAATACACATACCCCAAGATTAAATTCCTTGCATGCTACCGCTACTAGTTCATAGGGGACGGTCTGAATCGTAAATAAAGGTTGTAAACAGACAAAGGCACAGAAACCGTTTATCGCACGCTTACAATGAGACAATTATGAACATATACCTATTGGTTAGAAAAAATAATGATTCGGCTTACAAAACCACAATTTTATTTTGCCGTCATACATATAATTAAGTCACCATTTCTCCATCGAAAGAAACCTCTGCGTAAATATAACAAATTGTTTTTAAAAGTGAAATGAAACTAAAATAATTTCCATTCTACTGACACGTCGACAACAATTTCGTCAGAAGATTTTCATAGCCTATTCAATTGTCTAAACTCTAATTCGCAAAATCTACAAGAAACATTGTTATTTAATTGTACATAGTACATATCAATATTTTACTATAAAATTATTATGCAGACTACGGTTACCTGATATTATTATGAATTAATATTGTCATATAAGCAAACTCTTGAGGCTGTAAAAAGCAAAAATGAAAATATAATCTGATCTTTAAATATACCGAATATCCTGGCAGGTTATAACTCTAAATTTATCCGTACCTAAAAAAATTACGATACTGACATATTTAATAATATTAGCATAATTCTAATGTCGAATAGCTGTCACCTGACCGCACTAAAACGAAACTACCCACATTTATATAGCATCGAAAATCGTACTACCCTCGTATATCTGAATACAGCCAAAAAAAGCAACGATTTCTGTGCCAGAGTTGTAGTTTTAAGTTTTAAAAAGAACCTTCATAAAACTGTCTAAATATAACATACTAGGAACTATTATATAATATTATTACAAAACAATTGATAAGGAAGCGACCTAAGCGAAGTTCATAGACGTATAAATTTATTTTTATATCCTAATAGTTACGAAATGGGTGCGCGCGGTGTGATCGTGTTGCCATATTGTTGCTCTCATCTTTTTATACAACTCCACAAATTTATCGATTTGTAAAAATGAGAAACAAATTAAATTTTGGCAACTTTCGAATAACACATACGACTACATACATACATAATATATTAAATTTTAATACTGACAACACGAACACCACGCACGCGCCGAATTACCTTACAAAAGAAAACAAAGCATCCTTACGAACTAAGAAGAAAATTAAAAGAATCATTATCGACACACACCTAAACAAATTATTTTCGTTAATTATTTATTTTTTGTTTATTCATTTATTTATTAGTGCAATATACATTTACAATGGCTTCACCGTAACTTGTACGTCGAACCGAACCCCCACCGGGGGTCCGGTCGCCTTCGCCGCCGATCGGCCGACGCTGAACTTGCTAAAATTAAAATGTCTTCAGCGTCCAATATACTAGAAGAAAACATACAAACACGACTAATTTTTATAAATTTTTCTTTTTAATATCAACAAAAATTTAATCAATTTTAAAGACTGCACTATATATATACTTCAATGAAATAAAAGAAAATGTATTTCTGGACTGAAATTGTCAACGACTAGAATGTTGTATAAACGAAGAGCGATAAAAATATCTTAGAAGGCAACACAAAATCTTAGTAAGTCCACCAATGTAACCCTTCTTAAAAAAATTATAAAATTCATTTAAAATTAACAAAATGTTTAGAAATATCGATGCATTATAATAGAACCGAAATACAAAGTTATTAATAGATTTGTACAGGAGCTACGATAATCGAAAAAGCTTGATAATCAAATAAATCGAACTGTCAATAGTTACAATTGGTAATCGAATGCATCATTCGCAACAACGATCTATGCAACGACTAGCGTTAGTATGGATTCGGTGAACCGAATCGATAAGACGGTGAAAATCGATTATTGACAAATCGATTGCAGTTCAATCTAGAAATCAACATCAGTACTTAGTTTAATTTCGAATATCGCAGACTACTATAGAACTTCAATATTGGACTTTGAATGTTTTCTAAGACCAAGGGTGATAGGCACAAATAAGTTCCTACAGATTATTGTACCCTGAGTCAATCAAACTAAAGCCTCTACATCCAAAAAGACAATTAAAATGTATGCATGTATTCTTCCAGCAGATGTTGCAATAACAAACTCTCCCAACATCAAAATCCCTAACTCACATAACAGTAGAATAGTCAAATTGAGCAAGTTAGCGATATATATATATAGATATACAGATAGATACATAATGTGTAAGTATATAACATAATGGTCTTTCACGTCAGTGAATTGACTTTAAAATGCGTGTGAAATATTTTTATTATAATTACTATTAACATCACATTTATTAATAGAACGAAAAAGCGCGTAAAGTCAGTCGTTTTCAATACATCAATTGTAAAATCTTTTCATGTCATTTTAATGCCACCCTATCCATCGACACCAGACCCTCATCTACGAGGGAATCTCCAAGCGAGGTATGATGAAGGTGTGACATTTACAATGAAGTTCCTTCCGAGGTATTTCCGAAGCATAATGATATAAGGGTCTTCGAGAAAGGCGTGAAGAGTTCTCCTTCAAACCCGGAAACGCATTGACAACTCCTTTGATGTTGCACATATCCATAGGCGACAGGGACCACTTTCCATAAGGTATCAATCTGCTGGTTTTCCAGTATAAATATATAAAAAAGGAACATCTCTTAGCGCTCTTTGCGAAGACTCGCTTCGCTTCGACGCCTCGCCTCGCGTCTGGTAGATGATGAACAGGATGGTCATTAAGGAGCTGGGAAGCTGGCCACTGGAGCCAGCCATTGCTTAAACGTCACACGCAAAATAAAACAATTCCTTATCATTCGATCGCGTTACGTCTTAAAGATTTATTATTATCATGATTGAGGTTTAAGATATACAAATATCGAATGACTGAATTGAAGCCGGCCGGTTAATTTTTTTTTTCTATTAAATTTTTTTTAACACTCGTATCTAATATTTTGCGCACCTAAAAAAAAGTATTTCCCTAAATATTTTTCGCATCTAGTAACACGTGTTTCGAAGTTTTTTTTTATATAAATATATAGGTATTAAATAAATGCCTACCAGCTAAGCAGCGCCCGTGTGGCGCTTTGCCTACACTATGTTTGAGTACAGTATTGTCTATGACGCTCCGTGCGCCTCGCGCCCCGACTGACTGTAGACAATGAGTTGTTGGAAACGAAAAAAATCAACGATGTTTCCTCTATGGTTTTAAGACGACATACATGGCAGTATCGTTATGGGGGACATTCGGAGGTGAAATATCACACACACACATATATATATACCAAGCCATACAACACATACTAATACATATACAATAATATATAACAATATACAAATGGAGTCCCAACCGAGGGATATTGTGTAAAAACTTGAGTATTACACTTATGATAAGAGTGTTATTAAATTTTTGGATCTATTTAAATTTACCTTCATGATTTTTGTATCTTGAACACCTCGCAGTCAAAATAAGGATATTTTGAAAAACTACCAATCTTCAACTGTCCAAAAAACTTATTCAAAATGGACTTTTTTTAGCACTTCCAGATTGATTCTCAAAGAGACATTTCACCTCCGAACCCGAATAATTACACAGTACAAAATACTTTTATACGTAGTAACGATAATTATTATTATTAACAAAAACTGTATTACATCCGAGACAAACAGAAGAACAAAAGTCAAATCGCGCGAATACACTTTACCGAATATGCACATAGCCAGTCTTTCTTCTGACATTTATACAATGTTTTTTTTTCTAATTCATTTAAAATTACCACCATAGTGTCATATATACAGTGTGAATGGACAAAATGTTAAATTAATGACGTATTGACTATTGCAGTAATTAATTAAATTTCTGAATTTGCTAAATTTATTTATTTACCACTCTGATCGTTTAAGGAGGTGCGTGACAGGATTTGAACCCAGAACCTCTGATATAGGAGGCTGAATTCCAGATACTATATTATTATCTTTTTACTGCTGGTCAGAGTATATAATAACTGCATGCATTTTTAACATGGGATTATATATAATTGTAAATATTATGAGCCGAGATATACATATAATGCATACATTTCGTTGCAAGCGCAGCTGGTAACACTTTGCCCATTCGCACGGTGACAGTTATTATTATTATTATAATTACCATTATCATATTAATTAGTTACCCCTTAATATATTATTAAAAAGAAAAAAAAGACATCGAGGAAAACAAATCAACAACTATACAAAAAAAATTGGTATCAACAATTCCGAGATCTGATCAACACCGTGCGATGTGTCCGAATATTACATAATCCAGAGCGGGCGGTTGCGAAAGGAAATATAAGAAAAAAAATATGAATAATTTAAACATCGAATGGAAAAATTATATAGATGTAAAAATGAAAAAAAAAAACATGCGAGGACGCAGCATCCCCAGCACCGAATTTCAAAAGTCGCCCATCGCCAACGGAACCTCCACTAAAAAGCTAGCTATGACAAAAAAAACTTATCAACTATAACCTTTTAAAATTTCAAATTTCACGATACTCCTCCACTGTAGGTATTAGGCTAAGAACAAGTCGCTATTATGTTGTTTTAATTAAATATATTATTATTATCAATAATAATTATGTATGACTGCGCCATTTCTGAAGGACCTCTCTCTCCATGTCTCTTATATGATACAATGTCAAAAATATATATATATAGATATAACGATATACATAGACAGTTCGTAGCGCACACGTAGCGTCCAGCACGCGCGAGTGCACGGCCCCGCACACACGCTGACACAACAGACACACACACGTGTACATATAGACGGTAGAAGCACTGCATGTGTCGTATCAACAATCAGCGATACAAGAACTATCTTGCATAGCGATTGAAGTGCTGGGGTAGGCGACTGCTCGGAAAGGTGGAGAGGTGGGGGATCACTGTAAGCAGCAGCGATAGTACGTCATATTTTTAAAAATAGTATGAAATCTGCAAAGTAATTACCACTATTCTCTAAGTTACTATAATATCATTATGATGATAATAAAGATACGACACTAGATACCCCACCCTCGTCCACAAACAGTACGTATACACACACACACGAACACACGCACATACAACAAGTAATGGGCGAACAGACTCCCGAAACATCTGGGACTGACCGATCAACCTTATGAGTACTAGTAAAAAAATTCTCTTACAAAGCAACAGTGCGTGCACCGTTATGTTCTAGGTAGGGGAGGAAAGGGGGATAGAGTTTAAGCAACGGATCTGTGACAAGGAACGACATCTACAGGCAACTACAGGTACTTAACATTAGTGGCGACCTCGCTGGCCGTTTCTGTGCAACAATAATAATAATATTAAACGAGTAACGATGAAACACACCACCGCACGCCCCACGTTCAATATTAATCTATTTTTATACGTATAATTATATATCTGTAAGTGTGCGTGCGTAATGAACGTGGTGTGTAGAAAACGCTACTATTAAGTCTAATTGGATATTAGCATGTATTGCCGCGACACTCATGTGCGAGGTTGTCCATATGCACATGTGTGTGTGTGTGTGTTTGTGCGCACGATGTGTGTTCGTGTGTACGCTGGTCGATCACTACTGAGTCTTGGTTGCCACTGTGGTCTTCAGCTCGGCGGGGGCCGGTGATTGGTCTTGTTGCTTCGATTTTGGCGTGGCTGTAGGGCGAACGTCGATTTCAATAATAGTAATAATAAATACACTTCCCAGATATGAAGATATTGATAAATGTTAGTGTAGTAGTCAAATTTAGAATTAATATATGACAATTGTGTAGGGTTCTTAACTAACCACAAATATATTTTTTTTGGTAAATAAATTTAATATAGAAAGTAAATGAGCTTTTTATTATCATAAGATAACCTATCTTAACGAGTGGCCGTGATCTTGCCTGATGATAAACGCTAACGGTTCTTAACATGGAGCACTCATGTTAAGATAAAAAGGCGCTCATGTGATATAAGACAATAAAAAAGAATGTTATATAAGCTATTATAATTATAATAAAGGTAGGCAGAGGAGTGTACTAGACTCCCCTGCCTACTCCTTCGGGGATTGCAGGCTGAATGCAACCAGAATAAATAAAAATGAACCGTTATGATATACAAAACAATAAAGCATTCCACTCACGGCGGGGCCTCGCGTTGGCGATGACGCTCTGCGCGCCGCACGAGCCCGCGCGGCCGCGGTTGTTGCTGCTGCCCGCCGCCGGCGCCGGCCGGCTGTCGATTTAAAAACAAATTAATCACAGAAATTCTTTCATTTCAATTTTCAATTGAGTTTGAGACATTCTAATATCATGTCTTGATCCATATCATTCATTCAAATATTTAATATACGCAAGCGTGTACATACATTGTACATATATACATCTGAAGTAAGAATATAATTTATTAGTCGTGAATGTGTAAAAATACAGTCTACAAAAGAAGGCTCTACTGACACATTTTGCAAGATTATTTAATTCGAGCGCTGCACGAGGCCAATAGCCTAGCTAGTGCTAGCAGAACTGAGATTCTTCCTTTGCCCACAATAAATCTTACTGTAAGTTTTAATTAAGCTCATTAATAATTACATTAATTTTATGTTATTTGATGTGTAGCATTGTAACATTATTATTATTATATAATATGTAGCGATGCTTATGTACCGCACGGCACATTAATACCACCGGATCGGTCACGCCGCCCTGCCCAGCCT